>CM067353.1:86356552-86626552 GCA_034190875.2 Urechis unicinctus
ACATGGTCGTCTGAGGAAACTACTGACGAACTAGAGTCGTTTCAACAGCAGTTGGATCAGCATAAATGAAATTAATACTCCTCATCAGTGTTATTGATATCCAAGCAAGCTTCCTGATCCTGATTAACATATATTTTAAGTTCAT
Source organism: Urechis unicinctus (assembly GCA_034190875.2). Taxonomy (NCBI): domain Eukaryota; kingdom Metazoa; phylum Annelida; class Polychaeta; order Xenopneusta; family Urechidae; genus Urechis; species Urechis unicinctus. Next base: position 86,356,698 of record CM067353.1, read on the forward strand.
ACCAGAAGTCAAGTATCTTGGTCTTAATTGGTTTGTTTTACCCCTATTACACACATCACCTCCATTACCTTCGGAATATCATCATCTGTAAGCTTTTATATATATTGTCACCATCACTTTCAAATTTAGATCATTAATATACCATAGATTTTATATAATATATGATGTATATTAACACGATACATATATTAATAAGAAAACACGGAGCTTACCTCTAGCACTTTCATGTGTGTTCTAATTTGCAGTCGTGAATGCAGAAACACTTGCGGTCGCTGTTGAACGATGGAAAGAAACCAGCTTCGTGGGAATGCCCAATATTGCTCATAACATCGTAAGTGGTTCCAAACGGCGGCCATAACATATGTGCATAATTAAATCACTCTAATTCAATCAGATTTCAGACAATGTGGTCACAATACGCAAAACAGCAAAGGTTGGTGGCATTATTGTCATGTGTACCTGGATATGCAGGATAAATAGTCAGCTCAGTTACATCACACCTCGCGATTGTAATCAACTATAAAATGAGACAATCCATAATTTGTATGCATAAATCAGACATGTCGTTGGGGGGGGGGGATGTAAAATGCAATCTATTGACCATTTATTGCGATCGCCAATGTGGTTGTTGCAGTTTTTCGAGGTCACAAAGCATCCTGGGATAGCAAGTAGTTACCATCTGGCTATGGATACTGTTCGTTGACACTTGAAAGTTACATAAAACATAAATATATACATGTGTACATATAGAGGTACACAAACCTATAAATACATACATACCTACATAAAGGCATAAATACATATATATATATATATATATAGATATATATATATATATATATATATATATATATATATATATATATAAATATATATATATATATACACATATTTAAATGTATATATCTATATATAAATATATATATATATATATATATATATATACATATATACTTTTATGCATCACTAAACGCATACATCATCAGACAAACTTTTACACCACACACACACACACACACACACACACACACACACACCACACACACACACACACACACACACACACACACACACACACACACACACACACACACACACACACACACACACACCCACACACACACATACTCCATACATACATACATACATACATACATACAGACATACATACATACATACAGACATACATACATACATACACATACATACATACATACACATACATACATACATACATACATACATACATACATACATACATACATACATACACATACATACATACATACATACATACATACATACATACATACATACATACATACATACATACATACATACATACATACATACACATACATACATACATACATACATACATACATACATACATACATGCATACATGCATACATGCATACATACATGCATGCATGCATGCATACATACATGCATACATGCATACATGCATACATGCATACATGCATACATGCATACATGCATACATGCATACATACATGCATACATGCATACATACATACATACATACATACATACATACATACATACATACATACATACATACATACATACATACATACATACATACATACATACATACATACATACATACATACATACATACATACATACATACATACATACATACATACATACATACATACATACATACATACATACATACATACATACATACATACATACATACATGCATCAGGCTGCGGAATATCTTTTGAAATATGGGATCCCGCCGGGCTTCAAAGCAAGAACTTTGAGGAGCCCGACACCGAACAAAGGAGCCCTGATTCTTTTGGTGTTTCACAATGTTAGAAATTGCGCAGCGTGTCTGACTGCTTTGACATGTTTGCAGTATAACAACTCGAGTCATTTGGCAAGTTCAGCATGAGCAAACATGTTGTCATAACACTCTATCTGGTTATTGATCAAATGCGTTTTAAAGTTCTCATTGACTACTGCATCGGCAGGGAAAAGAAAAAGAGTGTTCTGGGCAATACAGGCCGGGCACTTGGTGCGGCTGTGACTCTATACTCAATTGATAGGTGACGCATGAATGATATTTTATTACGCATAGCCGTGCACGACGTCTGATTATTATTACCGTCCGATCGGCTATTTAATTCACCATCAATAATGCGAGGGATGCGGGAGGATGAAATTGTAGCAGCTGTGAAGGCAGTGAAGCGATTGCATCTTGCCGCTGGTCAACAGCATGCGCTAGGTGTGGCTGGATGACTGGTCTTGTGACGATCATTACATCTTGACATTTATTAAGTTTCAAACTTACATAATATAGTCAGTTAGAAACCAGTTGAGTGTCTGCTTCTCTCGGCGATCAAGGGAGTGGCTCAGCGTAAAACAAGAAATCGGCTGTTACAGAATGTGTACCCGGCTTATCAAATTCAACCAAGTAGGCAAAATTACTTGTTCTGGGAAATGTTGTTGTGGTTATTTCCAATAATAACAGTTCGGCAACTGTTGCACCAGCTGCCTTTGCTTTTTGGTGATCTGAATGGTGACACCCTCAGACGCATTCGCCTACAACTACCATCAAGCTGGTCGTCATCACTCGCCACTTAGGCGAGCCACAAAGCATACGTACTGGTTATGTACTCGCCTAGGGACACGTCCGCCAATGCCAGGTCTTTTACAGCTATTGTCACACTGAGGTCTCGTTTAATCGTTGCCACAAAGGCCTTCTTTGCTTCATCACACTGCTGGTAGCCACGCATGTCCTGGCAATAGAGTTGGTTGGGGATGCCCTCAATGGTCGCCTCAAACTTTGTAATCATTGTATTGTAGAATAACTTTATTGACAGTGATGAAATATTGCATACTTCGAGTACAACTAGTTCACCATGCGGTATTATTGAAATGCCTGCTGGGTTAACAGAAGCTCAAGTGGGAACCAAAGAAGAAACCAGTTTCTTAGTTAGGAGGTGGGAGTAGGCAGTGTCTTGGCGTGGGCTGCAGGCCAACTTAGACTTGAGATTGTCTAAACAGGGAGATCTTTGGGTTAAATGGCTCCAAGAGTGGAAGCTTCTGACATGGAAGGCCATCCCCAGTAAATTATAGCCTAGTAGTATAGAGAAATGTGGTGCACAGCTTGCTCGGGCTCTTGGAGTGATCTCTGAACTATCCAAAAAGACAGTTTCCCAAGGTGTTAACCAAGCTGCTGCTAAAGCGGAACCAACGCTTCTAGAAAAGCTTGAAATGAGCAGCCGTAACAAGCTTCATAGAGGGCGTTCATAACGCCATAGAAAACTTTGGTACATGAACAGATGGTCTACCACTCCGAGAGCTTATAGGGCTTGACAAGGCTATGCAGACCCAGAGGGGGGAGCTAGTTTAAAATCTAGAGCAGCTTAGCAAAATTGAAAAATATGTAAGACTAGAAGCTGCCTCTGTAAACCAAATACAGCTGCGGACCCAAATAAACTGCATCAGGGAAACTATCAACAAACTTCTTAACGAGGACACAACGCTAGGTGAGCGTATCCCTGCCCTATTCAATTATAATCTCCTCCATCGTCACTACGATTGGGAGGATAATCTCAACCCTGGTACAGGCGGGGGGTTGGGGGGGGGGGGACTAGTGCCACCCCGGCACCAACAACGACACCAGCTGACAAGCCTGGTCTTAAGGAATGGATTTAAAAACAGTTGTGCTCCTTGGTGAATGCCCTGAAGGGCCTAGCTAGTAAGGTAGCAGCTGCCCATCCAAGGATCATTGGCTCCATCGTATCATGGCTGCTCACGTCAGCTGCAAAGTGGCTGGCTGGATAGCACAGCCACAGCTGTGGCAATTGGGGGAGTTATTCTCCTGATGCTCAGTAACCTACTACATAGAGTGCCAAAGCATGACTAAGCCTATCGGGATTCCGCCTGCAATAAGAGCGGTTTTACTCATTCTCGTGCACCTGTCCTATGGAGGTTCTATAAGGAACAACCCGTGGAGAGGGGCTGTCGGGTCCGATGGCCACTGGCTTTTCCAAGCTTCTTTCTTGGGAAGCAACAGCAACGTTGACATCAGTGTTGATGCCGATCTGTTGTTGCTCACTCCCTATGGAAATTAGGTTGTTATACCTAACTACTTGACCTACCTGGAGGAGCATGTTGCTTGGCGCCATGTAGAGCCCAATGCCAAAGACAAAGTTGACCTTTGACCTTGCAAACTTCAAAACGTCTTGTTACCGCTTTATTTCAGCTAGTAGGTCAACATTACTTTCAATCACATCTTCAACATTGACCAAGAGCTGCTTCATGGCGTCAAACGCAGTGCCGGTACCCAGGATGCGGCTACAAGTCTGCGCCTATGCCCAGACATCGGTCCTCATTCTGTCATTTGCTCCTGAATAGATTGTAGGTTGCTCAGGTGGGCAAACCGTGGCATTTTAGCCTTTTTCGCCTAAAAGGTCATCTGTGTAGGGTCATAACAGCCGGCAACCTTAACGACGCTCCTGTAACCATACGCATCGTGTGCATATTGCAACCTTAGGCCTCCTTTGGTAGCTGTTGCCTCCTGACGCCAGTCCGTGGTCTCTCATTCACCCTGCGATCGTATGGGGGTCATGGGCATGATTCTTAGGTAGAGCCGCTTGTAGTTCTGCCAGTAGGCCGATACTAGAATATAACCCTGCAGTTAACTCACGTAATTATTTTGCGCTCATTAAAGGGTAACTAGGATCAAGATATATTTTAATTTTAAAATGAGTCACGTTAGTTTGGTCGTCCGAAAATAAGCACACCTTGCCCTTCCTTCCCAACATCTGTCCATTCGTCGAAGGTAAATATTCATGAGTGTGGTCACATGGACGTCATGATGTCACAGCGACTGGGTCACTTTCGCATGGGCGTCATGATGTCGCAGCGACTGGGTCACTATCGCATGGGCGTCATGATGTCGCAGCTACTGGGTCACTATCGCTTAATTATCAGAGTGTGGAACTTCTAGAACATGCATGTTCGAACACAGCCTTATTTGTTCGAGAATAGTGACAATGACAAAGTGGAGGATGAGAACTTGCATAACACGGGCATTGGAGATTCAAAACCAGAAAATACACAATGGTGCGCTTGTGGCCATTATCAAACAGTGGGAAGTCGGCAGTGATTGTCTATGCTGTTAAGAAGATAAGATGTGTTCTGTGCATTGAAGGGTGGTATTTCTGCCATGTACAAGTCCGGTTGTTCTCCTATGCCATGGAATGTCTTTATCCCTTGATCTCAAATGTTTCTTTCCATTCTTCCTTCCTTTTTAATCTTGGCTGGATGTTGGTAACCTTACACAATAACTAGATGTTTGCATGTCGCAGTCAACCAAATAAAGTGTGCCAGGCCAGGTGATGTTGAAGCTGACTCTGACAGGCTCATACACATTTGTCAAATATCAGGCAAATATCAGGGGAAGATGCAAATATGTTTAGCAACCAGGGTACACATTTGCTTATCATAGGATCACGATGTAAATGACAAAAAGGCTCAGTCACGTTACTCAGATGGTTGTATCCGGCCAATTTCAAGAAAAATCCATATTTTAGAAAATGCATTCTTAGGTCTCTAACGATAACAATCTCCTCTCAATCAGGAGCAGATAAGGCCAGGTAAGCTCCCAGATCAAAGAAACTTGCACGAACCACATCCGTACCAAGCATATTAGGAGTAGCCATCAAAGATTGCCCTGTCCAGCATAACATTATATATACTGGCCCTTCATTTCATACACTGTCCCATTTGTGGTGCTCGGGTTACCACAGAATAGCCGTATAAGCTTCACATATCATTACTTAGCATGACAAAAAGTATCTAAAATACAATATGTCATCTTAGAATAGCTGCGTAAGCGTCATTATAAATTCAGTCTCTCATTTACAAAATTACTGTGGGACCAGCATATAACACTACCTTTTATCACATAGGAGGCCTCATATACACCATGTATTAATACATCAGTATATAATCAATAGTTATTATACTATTTGAATCACTGTTTTGTTATGTGTTGTTCTCTACATTATGATAATTGCTTTCTTGCACTTAATTTAACGTTTAGCGAAATCAGTGTTTAAGTTGTCCATGGAGTGCCCTCACCCTTAACCGGGACGCGATGACATCCAGGTGATGACCCAAACGGCATCAGTCGATTTTGTGCGTATTGTCAGGATGGCAGGCTCGCGTCTGTCAAGGATCACATATAACGAGCTAATTCATTGCCCATGACACCAGATAGGGCTGGCATTGATCACGACTCGATTGACGAACAGCCTACATTTTGTTGTAAACATTAGTCTAGAACATCATAGAAAGTAATCTTTCTCACAACTAAGGGTAAGTTTTGCGCCGAAGCAGGTAGCAACATAGTCCGTCTGAAATACTTGGCATACCTTGAAACCATTTCTTTGGTATAAACGTTTAGATATGATGGTATAAATTTAATGGTGTATTCATGGGTTGGTGCTTCTGAATCAGAGAAGTATCTCATTGGAGAATAATTCTATCTGAGTTCATCAACGAAACTTCAACCGTGCCTCCGTCTTTGTGTAAAAATGATATATTGTATTCCGCTGCTTATGCAAATATAACAGGAAGATATCAACCCCAGAAACCGTAGGGCATCCAACTATAGATATAATATGAAGCGTCTGGTTAGGTTATGTCATATGATTAACATGGCAACGATGTCAGATTCAAACACCAAAATCTTATGCATCAGGAGGTGAATCCACGTAATGCAATTAGCAATAAAATAAGCGCAAAATACTTGTAAACAATGAATTTGTTTAACCTTAACTCCATGTCACGAAGATAAGGTGAACCACAGCACATGCACTTATCGGAATATCTGTACACATTATTTGTTTATTAGTTATAGTCCGTCTTTATCTTTTTGTCAGCAGTATCTTGATCAAAGTGCAAGAGGTCTTGTCCAGGATAACTGTCAGACGCTATGCTACATCATTACAGGAAGTGACACTACGCCATACAGACTCTGATCGAGGATAAGAGGGCCAATCGTTTTCTTTTGCAAATTCATTATCACCTTTTCGCGTGCACATTATTGCAATCGACAAAAGAGCAATTTTATGAGAACTAGGTTTTGCGCCACACAGTACACGCAGTAACTCCAGCTTATGCTTGCTGTTGAGCCTTGTCATGTATAGAGAGTTGATACTTCATCTCATCCACGCCACCATCTACAGAACCTATCCAGACTAGTACGTTCCTGGGTGACGCTTGGCTAGACTTGTCCTTAGATCAGACAGATGCACTCGACGACATGTCGTAGTTGTTAGCAGTTATATCGAGTATTTTATTGTTTCAAACACTCCTTGAACAGGAAAACCACATGGTCTGGTCCATGAGGTGAATTTCTTGCTCAGTGACCTAGCGCTTCACATCTCAGAGCATCCGAATGGCAACTCACTGCTCTCGAAGAAGATCGGCCTCTGATATCGACGTGACCTACACCCTATCTCACAGAAACAACGGCTTGCCTTCCGAATCCATGCCAAAGATAGAAACGAAGATGACAGCTAGACCAGTGCCTGTCTTCTCAAACAACTTACGGCTAAATAAGATAGACCAAGGGTATACTAGAAGAGATAAGAGGGGCCAGGAAGAAAGGAGCAGCCAGTCATCGCACAAAACAAAAGGAGGGAAGAGAAAGAGGCTTAGTTCTAGACTCCTGGCAGGGGTTCCAGTAATAAAAAGGTGCTGTGTTATCTGTAGAAGGAACTCACTGTTGAATGCACCAGGTACTCATTGGTGTAATCACAGAATTATATATTAAATAATACAATGCATGAATGGAATCCTGCACGGCATAAATAATGAAGTTTGTATTTGAGCAATCCAATTTCTACAAGCTTGTTTGTTTGTATATCTATTTATTATCGTAAAACAGCAAAAACGGTCCACTGTAGTGCATTTTTATTGGAGTTAGATACAATCTAAATGCTTTAACTTGAAAAAAACAAAACCAGTTGTTCCCGAGTAATGACCTATTTATGGAAGTGACCAAATGCTAGTGAATGTGCCGAAGGCAGCGAACTCTACTGCTCTACTCGTACACAACTAAGGCAAAGAGATAATTATATCAAAACGTACCGCTTCTCGTTATCATCTTGAGGAGGTTCCCAAATAAATTTGTCGTGAGTGTTTTGCTTCATCGAAACATATTTCAGTATCGTCACTGCTAGTTCGCCTTGATACCACCTCCACGTAAAGGAATGCTGATGTCAGATGCTCTGATACGTCACAGTACGAGTTGAAGCAAGCTAAACAGGCTCGGATGGAGGCTATTAGTGCACATTGTTTCTTCCAGCCAATTCAGGTTCGTCCTTTGTAGTCTCATTATTCTTTTGGTCAGAGAGATTATGTTTTTACGGAATTCATATTATAAACTCTTACATTTCCGATACGTGCATTCAGAGAATATTCCCATGTATCCAAAAAGATCAGAAAATTCTTAGTACTAAAACAATGATCGCACGTTTTCTTCTGTAGGCAGTACTGTACCTCTTTGACTACTCAATTGCGTTACTCAGAAATTAGCCCCTGTTGGATTATTTGGAGGGCGCGATCGCCCCGACAAATCAGTAGATTCCATTTCCTTCAACATCCTATGAGATGCAATTCCCGACTCCCCATGGCCTGATAACAGCGTCGTTTGACGCCACGCTGCTAACATAATATAGATAATCCTACCCTGCGTAAAAGTCGATCCTCACTGTGTTGTTCTTGTGCACAACGTGAAATTATGCCAATCATTTGAGAGAATCTGTTCAAGGCGGGAAATGCGCGACCTTGAATGCGTATTCGCAGACTTTATCGTTTTTAACAGTTTGCTACACATCATCTGTCTCATGTAATGAGTCTAGAGAACGTTCTTGTGGCAAGAAACGAAATATTCAGGGAGATCTTTATGAACCTTTGATGAGCGAGTGTATATCTTCGATTTATTATGATTGTGCCATTTTTCCTTATTCTATATAGCAGTCCACCAAGTAGATATGAGATATCTAATAGACACTTGAAAGATAAGGATCAACTAATATCTCTATCTATGTCTACAACGATTCTTAATTCAACCTTTGCGGAGGTATCGTTTCATTATAACATACTGACTAGTTACGAACCTTGTTTGTCGCAACATTTGTCACATCAGTTGTAAAATGCAACGCTGGGTTAAGCATCTAGACAATAACATATATCAAGAGACTGTGAACAAATTCCATGCCTCGCCGCAAAAGCTTACTCTCAATCAATGCGGTTCTTTTGAAAATACCATCTATCCATCGATTTCATAAAAATCGTGATGCGATCGTGATGCGAGTGGCGTCGTATGACTGTCCACCCGGTCACCATTTATCTATGTTAAGATGAATTCAGCGGGAAGCATTAATTGACTCGAATACTTGGTATGGTCAATCCCGCATTATTGTCTCATCTTTGAAATAAATACTAGTTGGCTGGGTTGCGTCACTATCGGCTTAATCATCAATTACAAATCGTACTGCCGTGCTATTTAGAAGCTTGTTACACCTGATGGCTAAATTCCAAGCTAACTCCATCAACTACCTGTCAATATATCTTCACTCGTTAAAGTTAATTACCGCCGTGTCAGGTCGTTTATTGTCATTAACTACCTGCCAATATATCTTCACTCGTTAAAGTTAATTACCGCCGTGTCAGGTCGTTTATTGACATTAACTTCCTGTCAATATATCTTCACTCGTTAAAGTTAATTACCGCCGTGTCAGGTCGTTTATTGTCATCAACTACCTGCCAAAACATCTTCACTCGTTCAAGTTAATTACCGCCGTCTCAGGTCGTCTATGGTCATTATGACGAACACCTGTTTCACTCGACCGAATTTGGATTAAACTAAACTATTCAATAGACTCGGACAAGAGAGAAAACTACCCCACTTACATAAGCATCAACCTGAGTTGATCATGGTTATTCCAATAGACAAATCTGGCCGTCAAATTGGATCGTTGAATGGTGCTTGCAAATCAGTCTTTGGGAGAAATATTTGCAGCATGGTATGCCCATACTGCAACACGCCATAGGAATCCAAACCAGGCTCGAGACCAAGGACGACTAGAAGTGGGATCAAACAACCCTATGGGCAGCAGCAGACTTGGGGTTTCGCAATTGTCATATATTTTGAATAGATATCTCTTAGAGCAAAGAAGACCAAACATTCGTGTTTGCCCAGCTACGCTGCTTCACAAAATTTGATCCCACTATAAAGTGTGCATCCAAGAAACCAACCAGGCTATTCCGCAACAATCGGGGGAGCTGTGGAGCCAGTAGCCACGATGCAGCGCCTCAGATCCCCTATACAGGAGTAGCGTCCGATATGCTTCCCGAAACCAAACATACAGAATGGAAATGGAGGACAAAGAAGTGCCAGAGAATTTGATGCAATACCCCATCCCAACATATAGAAGAGGTTCCCCAGTTGTCTCTCCAGTGGGAGATATCTATGTTCTCTACACACAACCGCCAAAAACGCATGGAGGAACTCCTGAACGCAAAAGACGCACATCTCTGGCACGTAAAGACTCGGACATACCAAGAAGAGGAGAGGGTGCACTATGCAAAGCAACAGCAAGTCCGGGAAAAAGAACTCAAACAGCTACAAGACATAGCTTTGGCAAATATAGAGCGTAAAAAGATTCTTGCAATTATGAAAGAAAAGGTTGTGGACAAGCTTTTGGACGGGAAAACAACCAAAGTATCCCAACAGTTGGATAGCTACAGTTGGATAGTTCTGGGATATCATTGCTGATGAGGGGAGGAAAACACTCCAAGGATAGTAGTAAAGGAAGCCAACAAAAACGGCCATGTGAGATTGGAGCGCGACCTGTACTGGATAGAGCCTCAAAGACCGTGATGTTGTGAGTGATATTGTGGCTGATATGAAGACTAAGTACGATTACCTTGTGGAACTGAAGGACATAGTAAGCGATCCGGAGTTTAAGAATGATGATCTTATGGAGCAATGGAACGCCTAGAGGAGCTTATCAGTAAGTGTCACACAAGCTTGTGAAAGGCGCTCTGTTGAAGTAGTGCACCCGTAGAAAATAATTACTATGGGGAAAAAACCGCAAATACAAAATAGGAGAAGCCAGGGCTAAAGGTGTAAAGCCATCACCAAGACCAAGAAAGGCTGCAAAACCAAAGGCTTAGGGCTCTGCAAGATAGTCATGTTTCGTGTAGACACCTTGGCCTATGGACATGCTAGTTTACCTACAAACTAACAGTTGGGCTCGTTTTGGGGTCGGACCTGATGCGCCTTTCTCCTTGGCCTATGGACACAATAGTTTACCCACAAACTAGCATGACAAAGTCGGACACGTATAGGGGTCGGGTCCGACTTAGGGTGAGCAAAATCTTGTATAAGCTGTCAAAGGGGGAATAATGAAGATGACTTACATTGCACATGTATCAGCAGTAATTCACATGATGCGCAACGCATTGATTCGCTTCCTTACAACCCACTAATGATAAAATCAAAGCACTGAAAGCGCTGGTGGACGGTGCCGTCATCCTGCGCAGTAATATATTCGATGCTTTGAATTTGTAGATATATCTTTTTACACACGTCCACGCATTTTCTTTTTGTTTTGGTAACACGCACAAAAGTTTTCAGAAGGGAATCTTTTATTTAGTACAGTTTTTCGTCTGGCGACCAGATCTATTTCCTGTTAGATCATTTGGTTTGTAGAGATTGTAACCACTCAAGCGGAACGGTGGTTTGCGCATGGATACTTTTATCATATTTAGCCTATATCTTCGAGCAGCATTTATCAAAATATGCTAATTTGATGAATTTTTACTATGTTTTATCATATTAATTGGAATTTTGGAAGGGTATTCAATTTCCCGGTAACCCCTATTACGCATGCACGCATGCGCAACAGCGCACCTGGCGTAACTAGGCACGTGACCCCGGTACAAACAAAGAGGTTCATGTTGACAACAATTGCGGACAAAACAGATGAGTTTTGTGAAGGATAAAGGGGTTACAACGACGCTGACTTTTCTGTGGTAATCCGGAGATTACTCTCTACGATATTTTCAACTGTTTGATAGCATCGCGCTCTGACTTCGACAATAGGAAAGTGAAGAGCTACAAGTCTTTGGAAGACTATAGACTTTTTGCTGATGGCCATGTGTTCCAGCAGAGACGTTCAAGACAGCTTGACTGTCCTCTGCCAGTACAGGATATGGCAATTAGAAGTGCGAGGTGAACAGCTACAGGGCCAGGCACACAAAATCAGACAGGTATGGAAATGCTTCAGTTTATTACACGCTAAAATGAAGCCGAATAAAGTGTAATATTTATAGAACTGATTGTACAAAACAGACAACTGGGGTATGCAAACAGAATGAAGTCACTTTATTGATTCTTTCTGTTTAACAGAGCAATCCTCACGCTCAAGTCCTCGAACTACTCGAAAGACCCAAGTCATCCTTCATCTCAGTCTCCAGAGCCAGAGCCCACATGCCTCTCACTGGGCGTGCTAGATAGAGCAAAGGAGTTTGACGGGCACATCATACAGTCTGCTCAAGCCGTACCGGGAGCCACCACAGTTGCCTGCACTGCAGATGACTGTGTCCGATTTGTCAAATACGCCCCTGCTGATATTGAACTCATTGATTCAGATACTAAGGATCAAGCCAGTAACTCAGTCTGGCATGCAATGAGGCTAGGACGAATCACAGCCTCGGTGTTCCAACCATCATGAACAAACAAAATACTGACCAGTCTGTGCTCATTTCTAAAATAATGGGAGACAATTTACCCATTACCACTCCAGCTCTCTATTGGGTTCCAAGAAAGAGAAATGTTCCCGTTCTTTATACACTACGGTTAATTGAAAGATGCACAGCTTCTTCACCTCAAGCACAGCAGTGCTTATTACACTAAAGTGCAGGGACAGATGGGAATTTATGGTGTACAGAATTGTGACTTTGTGTTGTACACAATAAAAGGCTTTGCATATTATCAGTATACCCTTTGATGAAGAAAAGTTTGCAGAAATTGGGTGCAATGTGTCGCATTTTTCTTTTCATCATTTCTCTTTCCAGAATTAATCTAATTGGCACAGCAATAGTGTTCTTATTTTTTCTATGCATTAATGTTTTGATGTATAGTTTGTTTTAATTGATAATATTTCTTTTCATGTTCTCGTTCATAATAGCCATAATGTTTATAAATAAATGGTACTCGGTTAAATGCAATGGAAGTGTGTTTATTATTCTTTATTGTAAATTTAATCATTGTTTTGTAGAGTTGGCAAGGAACTGTCTTGTTATATTCCGGGGAAAAATAAAAACTGGTCTTCAACAAATAGATACAATCTATTATTTTCTTAACTGCATTAAGGAAAAAAATGATACTTTTAACACAAACATATATTTGGGCATTCTGATTCAATGTGATCGTAAATATCGGAAAAAACAAGTTCAAAACATAATTTACGGTACGCTGCAAACTGTTCATACAGCGTTGCTAAGGAAAAGCTTGTTACGGGTAGCAACAAGACGGGGTACGGGAAGAACTACTTCCGGGTCACCGGGAAACGGCCAATTCTAACAAGTGTAAAATACAGTAGTTTTCACGAATGGGAATGCATCTATACAACAGCACACTGGCGATGAGGCTTCCGCAATTGATTAGCAGACCAATTCTGTCCAACGTGTAGTTTAGTGAACGCTTTGGCTTAAAAAGGTGGGAACAACCGATAAATTTCTGGAAAGAAAGAAAGAAAAATTGCTGACCATTTATAGACATTTGGCGTAAAGCAGTGACTGGGATGAGTCTTTACATTATGAATGCCATGAATAACAGCTTGGATCCATGAATTCACCCCGGGGAGAGGGGTGTGGGGTTGTCTCCTTGGAAAAGAGTAGGGGTGAGACGAGGGAATTCACATTGTACACGAGACTTGCATACGGGCGTTCCCCATCACAAGCGGCCAGTTGGGGTAAAGACAGGGTGATATGGGGCTTATAATCCCTCGCATTATCACCCCATTAACAGTATGGACCACAATATGAAGCTGACAATCACTCATTAGCATATTGACCCTTACTCTGGACAATCGTGTTCCTGTGACGCTCTGGACCAGATCATATGAACAGACAAGGCTCATACACAAAACACACACGAGTGAACACAATAAGTTGTACTGCTTGTGACATAAATATTTTAAGCATACTCGCTTGTGCTCAAATGTAAGCATCCATCTGGAAATCCTTGATTAAATACATGCATATATGTGTGCATATATGCATATATATCTGCATACATATACATAAAAACACACATCCATATACATCCACCCAGATGGGCTATTTAAACTTAATGTGATTGGTTTCAGGTGTCGGATCTAACTAGGAGAACTATGGCGATGCGATTTTGATTCGCACTCTTAACTATCACAGCATATGTTTTATCAGTATGCTTTTATACAGTAACGGCCGGTAGGTGAATCCTCGTGCCAACATTCCGCGTTATGCTCCATACACGCTGCCCTTACCAATGGCCAGGTCACATTCATCACACATAGCAATTCAAGAGTTTTAGCGACGGGAGCTCTTTATATTCAGCTTACTATGACAGTCGAGTTGACCAGAATAACGTGAGAATAATTGGCTTGGCTGACTTAGACATAAACAACAAGGTACCCTCATGCATTCTGTGGTACAATCCGACGGATTGTGACGTCATGCACGCATCCGTTTATCGAGTCGCCGGGTTAAATGAATACATCAAGTTCGTAATCATTATCAATTGGCAAAGGGTAATTACCCCTACTCATCGGTATTGATATATTGCATTCAATTTGTTTTTGCGTCATCAAAATATCAGGGCTACGTTGTTGATACAAATATTCTTGATATGTGTAAGGAACCCATCCTCGGATTATCTCTGCACACCAAGACCCAGTCAGACTCCTACCCACGTGACTCTTACGCATGACAACTCGTCATCCGCCCAACATCACCCTGGATGCTACGCTGCCCATCGGTAACACACGTCCCCCACAAAATCCCCCCTATAACCTGACGGTGTGTGTCCATTCAGCAATATTCGGAGGATACCCCGATCGCAACATCCTCATCGAATTCATCGAGATTTATCGCATTCTTGGTGCTGACAAGATAGTCATATACAATGCCACAAGCAGCGCGAATATAACACCTGTTGTAGATTATTATGTTAATGAGGGCGTCTTGGATGTGTATTCATGGCACCCCCCAGCCCACACGAAGACGCATTACTACGCCCAGCCAGCTCTTATTCAGGAGTGTATTACAGATACATGTACCAGACTCGCCATCTTGCCCTTGTCAATCTCGATGAGTTTATCCTTCCCAAAAAGCACGACAGCTTGGTGAACTACCTCACCGAAGGACAATGCAAAGACGCTGATCAAATTATATTCCAAAACACGTTCTTCCCCATCAACATCCCGTCGCAAAGTCAGCATTTGTCAAACAAATCCCGAGATGGATATGAATCTGTTGTTTTAAGGCACACTTCCAGGGAGAAGAGGACTTGGGGTTATATTGAACGCACTAAAGTTGTAGTACGGCCTCGCGGAATAACTGTTGGGCAGGTTCACACCGTCAAGAAGCTAGCCCCTGCAGCAACCAGCTGTAAGGTGCCGATGTCAGACGCTTTGTTACATCACTGACAGTACAAGCTTTCAAAGAACAAGTTCATTCATCAGTTCAGTTTGAAATCCTGTGGTCTTGGAAGCTTACCGTCTGTCATACGACCCAGGAACGTCAGCGGTGGTCAATGATTTTGCTGAAGCAATCATCAACTGACAATGATAGTGTAGCAGCCATCGAGGTTAATCAGAGTGATGGTAGATAATGCATGATGACGTGCAATATAAATGGCTAGCCACTGTGGACAATGAAAACAACGAGAATGCTGCATCATTTTTACACACAAATATTTCCCATATTCCTTTGAAGGAGTACGCCATTTAAACAACGAGTGGTTTTATAACTGTGTAAGGCAGGGGTGATAGGGTCATTCATTACAAGGTCCTGACAAATATCAAACCCACCCATTGTCAATGTTCCTACAGAACCCAGCTATTGTCAATGTGCCGACAGAACCCAGCTACTGTCAATGTGCCTACAGAACCAAGCAAATGTCAACTTGTCCAGAAAACCCAGCTATTGTCAACCTTCCTACAGAACCAAGCAAATGTCAACTTGTCTAGAAAACCCAGCTATTGTCAACCTTCCTACAGAACCCGGTTATTTTCAATGTGCCTACAGAACCCAGCTATAGTTAATGTACCAACAGAATCCACTCATGGGAAATGTGCCTACAGAACCCAGCCATTGTCAATGACAACGTGCCTACATAACCCACTAGTAGGTCACATTGACAACAGCTGGGTTCTGTAGGAACATTGGCAATAACTGGGTTATGTAGGCACGTTGACAACAGCTGGGTTCTGTCGGCACGTTGACAATAGCTGGGTTCTGTCGGCACGTTGACAATAGCTGGGTTCTGTCGGCACGTTGACATAGCTGGGTTATGTAGGCACTTTGACTATGGCTTGGTTATGCAGGCACGTTGGCAATGACTAGGTTCTTTAGGCACGTTGACAACGGCTGGTTTATGTAGACACATTGAAAATGGCTGGGTTCTGTAGGCACATTGACAATGTCTTGGGTTCCGTGGGCACGTTGACAATGGGAGGGTTCTGTAGGCATGTTGGCAATGGAAGGGTTATGTAGGCACGTTGACAACAGCTGGGTTATGTAGACACATTGGCAATAGCTGGGTTCTGTATGCACGTTGACAACTGCTGAATTCTGTAGGCACATTGACACTAGCTGGGTTATGTAGGCACTTTGACTATGGCTTGGTTATGCAGTCACTTTGGCAATGACTAGGTTCTGTAGGCACGTTGACAATGGCTGGTTTATGTAGACACATTGACAATGGCTGGATTATATAGGCACATTAACAATCGCTGGGTTTTGTAGGCACATTAACAAAGATAGATTTTGTAGGAACATTGACATTAGTGGGTTCTGTAGACACATTGACAATGTCTTGGGTTTCCTTGGGCACGTTGACAATGGAAGGGTTATGTAGGCACGTTGACAACAGCTGGGTTCTCAATGTGCCTACAGAACCCAGCTTGTTGAGTGTCTCGGTGGGGCTCCAGCCCTTTCTCTCGCTGCCTCCAGGCCATCCCATTGTCCTCCAGTCTCATAATCGGTCCCAATCATCAAACATCCAACACAACCCAACACCAGCAATGCTTCCTAAACCAATAAAAGATTAGGCACTCGCTGAGTTGCTAACCACCTGCGCGGCTTATCATTTCATTATAACGACCAGAATCATTACGTGCGCTGATTGTGGGCATGTTTGTCACATCTGTTGTAGCATGCGTCGGCGGCATTAGCATCTAGAAAACAACGTATATCTAAAGCCAGTGAACGATTATTTAAAATATGCCTTCTATACATCGATTTCCAAAAAAAATCGTGGCGCGATTACCACCATTTCGGCAAATAGTTATTTGCTCTGCGTTCGCTATGTGCTCATGGAATCAATTCTGTGTATTTCGGCGCCATCATGCAAGAGCTATGCAGAGATTCTTTGCTTTTTCACGACCGCATTGTGGCATACATTTTACATGCAAATCGATCAAGACAGCTATCAACGAAGTCCTGCTTATGTTATGACGGTATTTTCAAAATTTCTATATCAAAGCCCTTATTCCACACGTAAATTATTCAGACTTATGACTCCTTTTGATGGTACAAATTATTTTCAAACTCTATATCTTTTATCTATCTGATGGTAACAACAACCTTTTTTAATCCCTTTGATCTAAAGCAATCCCCACCATTAATTCGAATTGACACTAATATCGGGTGTCTACTATCTAATTACAATGGACATGGTTGAATTAGTCTCAGCTTGCTAATCTCCAGTGCCGCCTGTGTTCCACCTGGCGTCCCCAATCCCGAACCAATCACTCGCTTACACTCCAACCAGGTGACCAGTCGTGACCAATGACGATAGTCCATGCGTCTGGTTGGGGGGAGTGGTTGAGTTCCAGGGTGGGGATAAAAGGAAGGGCATTGGGGGCACGAGAAAAAGGGGAAGCTTGCTAGGAGAGCGAAGACTATACGAGAGGCAATAAACTATAATCATGCAGATTATAAAAGTCTTCGAGTTCTGCACCACGACGACATAAGAAACTTCGAAATCACTCTTAGAACAACTGGAGGAGAATCCGGGTACAAAAACACTCTTAGAACACTTACATTTAATTCACACCCCCAAAATCGGCGACAAAATCTCTTGATGCGAATATTGTGATGTATGCACCCTTTTGATGCAGCTGACATGTTTAGTTTTGACTCAATTCCATGGTAGCCAAGGCATATGTGCGGCAAGGCTGTGTCCCCAGAAGCCGAGTCGAACACCCACCATACTTTTCGATGTGTCATTTGATTATTCGGACTGCACCTGCGCGCAGCCACCGCCTCGCTGTGAAGGTAAATATGGCGCCATGTGGTCATTGATGATGCCGTCACCACCGCAATCGTAATGGTAATCCATGTTTACTGAATATATCTCTCGTGGTTATAGGTGCAAATCAAAACATGCGATGAAACTAAATCACTCACCAGCGCAAGGCATTTGATCAGGCCTGGGGATGGGCACGAGACCTTCCCGAGTCAAGAGATCATTCTAAATAAGTTGGCAGTTGAAGCCATGGTCGCCGTGTGATTAAGCTTCTTTGGCAGTTGAATGAATGGTCGCCGTGTGATTAAGCTGCTCCGGCAGTTGAATGCATGGTCGCCGTGTGATAAAGATGATCTGGCAGTTGAATGCATGGTCGGAGTCAAGAGATTATTCTCAATAAAGTACACCAGTTTTTCCAACGCCACACCGAACGATTTTACCAAGTGATCGGCACGAACTTCACATGACTGGTCAACCCGGGAGGAGGAAGCAGGTTTTAACTGCGCGTTCAGAATGTAATACGTGTGTGTTGCTTAGGTCTGGATGGCCATGGAGTAAAAATACATGAAATGATTTTATGTGAGCTTCACCTTCAACCACCAGTTACTTACCCCACGATAGGATCGTTTACAACACGCATCGTTAGTTACGGCAAATTGGACCGTTAATGACGTCATCCAGGGGCCACGACGGGTAGCACCCTTCCCCTTCGAACGCCCATATTATACCGACCCTATACCTATATATGTTTGTGGCTATGGTGGTTTGGAGTTCAAATTTCTACTCGCTTTAAACGAGCGTGAACGTGACCCTATAGACCAAATAGCATTATTATTATTGCATAATTGAGTAAAGCAAGGCATTTAACGAACGAATGCCGATTGAAACAATGGTATTGCTTACCAACCATCAAGCTGAATGAAAAACATAACGTATTCAGTATGACATCCGCTAATAACTAATTTTGAGATGGCAAGGAGTCGTCAATATCAGAAGGGTGTAAGTTTGATTTAGGCAGCTTGATTCTTTTTTACGGAAACGTGCCATTATTCTCTATTTGGTTTACTTGGTACACGTTTTTGTGAAGTAACTCTGGAATCAAAGGCCATAAGGGGCTGTGGTTTGGTTAGCAAGGAGCCAATTACATCAGTGTGATCCATGTGTTATTTGTGACAATTAACTTGCTTCACAAGGAGCCGTGTCATCGTAAACTATTTTCCATTGGCTTAATTTAGTACGAGATATATTTCTCAAATAACTCGGGGATCAACGGTTATAAATAGCTATTTTTTAGATGGCTACGAGCCATCAACATCAGAGTAATCCATGAATAGTTTGGGGTAGCTAGCCTGCTTTATAAGGAGGTATGCCATCACATGGGACAAAAGATATTCTATAATTTTCCCCTTATAACTCGGGGGGGGGGGGGGGGGGGGGGGTGTAGAGGTGGATTCACTCGTATTCTCAGCACTGTAACAGACCAGCGTCTGACTCACCAGGTGAGCGGACGAGACCTAGTGCTCCAGAGACCAGGTGTGGATTTGCTGTAGGCATTTAAAACAAATCACGTCGGATAGAAGTCAGACATAGTTAACGGAATTCGTTCGGTGGTGTTCGAGGAGGTCCTAGAAAGTGTTATTAAGGCCAGATCTGAGGCGGTCACTCTATGCCCAGTGTTTTACGGAGTGGACAGCTCAGTGGGTGATTCAAGCCAACGTGGATACATCACTGTTATAGCTAGAGAGCGTGCAATTTATTCACTCAACCACAGAGCGCTGATATACATGTGTAGGTGTGGTTGTTTGGTGCAGATGTCCGTGAGTCACGTGTTGATTTTATTTTGCAAGGAGCTATCAACATAAGAGAGGTCCATGTAAAATTTGGGGGATGGTAGCTTGTTAACTAAGAAAATGTTCGACCCACAATTTAGGAACAGACGCACAAGATCAGAGCTAAATATCCTCAAGTCATTTTTAAGTAAGGCCATGATTGGCCAAGTTGAAGGAACATATGTTTTGTTATTCTAAGTTTGGCCAGTCGACATAGCAGGGTAAGTTGGGGGTGCTTTCATACTTCTCAGCACACTCTGAATGGGATGAATCTCGTCAAGAATTAACTTGAACTCTTTGTAAGAGATCTTCCCGTCAGTAATCGCGGTAGATATATGTAACCTGTACCTGTATTCGTGTGCTGCTTGCTGGACTTCATTGAGCTTCTTGGATTTTATCATGAGCCTGCAGGTGATAAAATGCGTGGCCACTGACAAGCAGTAGTAGGCCGCAGCAGTAGTATAGAAACTGGGGGTACGAGCGCAGTTTTCCAAATTGACTCACATAAGCCAGCCTGCAGTGCGCTCGCACCTCCACAGTCTCTATACTACAGTGTCAACCAGTCCTTCCAGCCCATCTTCACCGGTGGTTAGTCACCATAGAGGTCAGCAAGTGACGAATATCTGCGACCGTCGCTGTAAGTTCTTCACCCGTTCAAGGTCCTCCATGAACTGAGACACCTTAGGTTTGTTCTTCTCAACAAAGGCGGGATCTGGGCGAATCGTTGTCACTCTCATCGTAAAGAGTTTCCAGCAGAAGAAAGCTCCAGCCGGTTTTTCTGGAATCTTTATCGCCTGCCCATCCAGGGGCCGTGGTGATCCAGATCGTAGTCGAAGATGGTGTCAAACTTACCGTTTGCGGCGTAGTCCCCTTTATCATCTATTTATTGGATGGTTGTGTACCCCCAAGCGACCGTCTCCTTGTACTTCTTCCTGTCCTTATGGTGGTACTCCAAGTTGTACGCTCCAGCCCTCCCCAGGTCCTCATAGGCACACACCCGGAAAACACAGTCCACAAACACCCCGATGGTCGCCGGCGGACTGTGGTGAAGCCCGAGCAGAATCTGAGGTTTGTACTGGGGCGGGATAATCTTCCCAGGAATACGTGTGTAAGGACACCATATTTCAAGCAGCGCAATCTCCTCCTGACTTGGGTCCCCAGGAGGACAGAGGAGGTCACCATCAGACTGGACCGGGAGTACACAAAATCCGTCTGGGTAGGAAGCTGTATTCTCCCCGCCGTGGTGGATGTAAATGTTGTTCCCGTAAACATTTGTGTTGTAACTGCTCTCAATGACTGCAATTGCAACCTCATCGAAGACCTGGCCCCAGAGGCAGCCGACGCTCGTGAGGCCGCCCTCGTTGCTAGTTTTCTCGGTCAGCTTCTTATTATAGCTGTTAAAGTAGTCCTGACCGATAACCGCGGAGTAGTCGCTACCACCAATGCAGTGCTTTCTATTATTCTCCCACTGAGTTGTCTTTTGTCTGATCCTGTCATGTGAGATACAGAACGACTAAATCACTTGTTCCATTACCAAGCTATACCTTATACTATCTACTGTTTAAATAGATAGGTACAGACCAAAGATGTCTGCGCACACTGGGTTTATTCTATGAATTGAGGCGGGTCAATATCATTCACAGTCCGCTTAATGGTAAAGAAGCACCCAATTTTTGTCTGATACCTTCCAATGCTTCGTCATTTCCACGTTGGATCAGCGCGTTTTTTTCATCATTTGAAACAGTCTGGTGCGCTTTTACAGATCTGGCCTTAATTTCGCCCTTCATTTGGGTATATTTTGTGACCTCAGCTAAAACGAGTTTAAACTCATGATCAGAGATATTACCATCTTCAAGTGCTGTTGATACAATGTCAGCAATAGTATTCAATGTACTCTGCGCTATAATGCGGATCTGATCATGTTTTTTCACCTTGATGCTCAGCCGGCGACTGACGAATTTTCCAGCAATTCCAAGTAGCCCACAAGCGGCTCCAGTAACACCCAAGACTGTGGCAATAGGAATAGCAACTATTGTAGACATTATACCTACACCACTTGCGCCAAGACACATACCAACAGTAACTAACGCAGTGTCTACTGCATCCACCGAGTTCACTGCACGCCTATATTTCTTGTACATAGCACAATATTTTTAATTCTCTTTCTCAAGGTATTGCCTCTTGAGGCTGATCTCATTCAACCGATAGGAGTGCCCCGGATTCTCATCAGGCAGCTGCGGATATAACGGTGCCGTCGGAATGGTTGGTTGTTGTTTCATACTGCTGCTTTATACGTAAGTTTACAGGTCAAGTTCAATTAGGAGTGAAGCTACAGACCAAGTCGCCCCTCTGTTTTGAGTGGTTGTATAAAAGTTAATAACGTTGCCTTGTTCTAGATGTAAAGCCTGGCCTAAAGATATTACAACAGCCCGTTGGTTAGCAAGCTTACTTATTCCTACCAATTGGTTTGTTCCATTAATAACAGGAACGACTGCTATTGGACTAGTATCAGCACCAACACCAGTAGACAACCCCATACGAGTGATCTTGCCATTACATAACATGGTATATCCACAGCTTGAGTCTTGTGAGTCTCGACCCCTAGCCCCATGGCCAAACGACCACTCATATCCTCTGCGAAGGGGGCCACTTGCTTCTGCCCATATAGAAATGAGTGGTTTCGTCTTTTCATCTACGTATCGTCTCAGGTACCTGTTCTGCTGTCTATATTCAGCATCAATATACTTTTTATGAACAGCATCCTTCTGTGAAATCGGGTCTCCCAACTCAACGATTTTATTATCTCCCATTTCAAGGTCTCCAGTCATAGTACCGCCACTGTTATCCATTTTTTGTGAGTCACCAATAGATACATAGGTCTTTGTGGCATATTCCGAGAGGTCGGCACCCTGAACAGCGCTTGCCGGTTTTTGTCTAGGTCCATAAATACTCGTTTTTATTGACATCTTGTAAATTCAAGAACAGGTAAGTCGTGGTGATCCGATAGCCTTCCTTTATTATCGCGTAACTGAACCTTTAACTCATGCACTGTTCCACTAGTGACACGCTTACATACAGGATTAGCGATGTTAGTGGTTATAATATCACTGAAAGAGCAACCCTCTAAACGACAACTTCAAGAAGCGTAGTGGGCGCACCATCTAGCATGTTGTGCAAGGTACTAACTTGATCGAGGTGAACATAAATTGTGTTAAAGATGCTAAAGTTGATGGGCCGTCCCCTATGTAAGTACCTGAAGGTATTAATTGCCTGCCCTGACCGTCATCAAGACCCAACATTTTAAACACACCATCAGATATGCGCACAGCTCCATTATCAGGAATTGTGAGGGTAATAACCCTATTTACAGCATCAACATCTACACCAAGACCTATTGACATAATCTGCTGCTGAAGAAGGCTGAAACTCCAGAGACCAGGTTTCAATAGGACTGATCCTCCCTCTTCTGAATGGTCTCGGTTGATTCGAGATTGTACCAGCCCACAGTATACGTGATTGACCTTAGGCCAACACATAGATCGCCCCCAGTGTTGTCAATAGCATTTGCAGGGACACAGCGTCGCCGCTTTGAACATTTGACAGAGTGTGATACATAGCACTATGAATAAACAAGCCTTTACATTCAATACGAATAAAACGTACAAAACTGGGCCTGTCTACCCACCTCATATTGATCCTGAGGATCTGACACACCTTCTCATCCAGGTTAAGGCAGGTAAAATTACAGATGCGTTTAGGGTGGAGTTCTCCAACCTGTTTGATAAATACTTGGTGCCAAACATAAGTGATGACAGCCTTGTAGTTGGCTGGAGACCCAACCACATGCAAAACTGGCAGAACCAGGTAAACTTTGTTGTATGGTGTGCAACAAGCGGCTGCGGAGTTTATGCCCTAGACCACCTCAAATCTGACTCCCCAGCACTAAGTAACCTCAGCAGGTTTCACGTCTACTACACCATCCGGAGACTTTTAGACGAAATGAGAATAGCACTGCCTGATGACGCCACATGGTCAACCACCAACAACACTTTTGACAAGAGAATCTACCACCGGCTCTGCCACGAGTTTGGGGTTGACGAAAACAGCGACTGGAGGATAAAAGGCGGTAACCAGGGTCTAGGGCGGGTCGACTTCACCGACCATGAAACACACGAGGTACAGGTGATCACTCATTATGGAAACACCCACCTGTACGAATCCGTTAGGCAAACCTTTGAGAAATCAACCAACGGCTTTGTTTTTCAGGGCAGCAAGCTACATATTGATTTTATAAAGCAAGACCAAGAGTGGGCAAACATCGCCTGGAGCACCTTCATCCTGGAAAAATCGGAGGGGTTCACATCCCCAGGTATCTCACGGATCAACGACAGCATTCAGACCAATGTCTGGGGCATTCTTAGTGCTCAGGCGCAGACCCGCTCAGAGATACTAGGTGTTGGAACGTCCTTTGATGCCCAAAAGCAATTTCAGGCCAACGTTGAGGATGCCATCCACTCCGCAGTGGGCATTCCTTCATCCATCCGACGGTATCAGAACGTCCTGCAGAATGCCTCCTCAAAGGTTGATTATGTGTTTGGAACGGGCCTGTACATGGCTCCATCAGATATGAGCCTCACCATTGGAGACGTTGTTGGGTACAACAATCTGATTACTATTGCAACTGAGGAGCAGCAGATCGGCAGCAATGCTGATGTCAACTTGGTTCCGGTGGTTCCAGATAGAGGAAGCTTTGACCCTCCGCCAGATACAGATACAGATATGGAACTCCCCTCTCCAGGGCCGGCCCCTATAGCCGAGACCGGTCTGCGTGGGAAGCACGAGGATGAGAAAACCGCTCTTATTATAGGCGGAATCGCTATAGGCTTAGCTGTGCTTTGGTTTGCTACGTAGTAAGTCACGAAGTATCAGGAGGATAACTCCCCCCCCCCTGCGGCCCATACATGTTCTGCCATCCAACCAGCCACCTTTGCAGCTGACTTAAGCAGCCATGATACGATGGAGCCAATGATTCCTGGAAGGGCGGCTGCTGCCTTACCGGCCAGGCTCTTCAGGACGTTTGCCAAGGAGTTCAGCGGTTTTTTAATCCAATCCTTCACCCCAGGCTTATCAGCTGGTGTCGGCGTTGGTGCCGCGGTTGGACTAGTGCTCCCTCCGCCCGTCAAAGCAACTACCAGAGTCGAGATTGCCAATCCAATCGCAGTGAGGATGGAGGCGATTGTTATGCCCTGCTCCCGGAACAGGGTACATACACGCTCAGCTAGCATTGTGCCCGCGTTAAGAAGTCTGTTTATCGTTTCTCTGATGCGGTTAATTTGGGTTCGCAGACGTTCACGGTTTGCAGAGGCAGCCTCAACACGGGCACTCCGCAGGTCCTGCAGCCCTTCAAGCTTCAAGAATTTCCATGCTCGACTATCAACCCTCCCTTCCTCCTCCAGGCTCGCCATTTTAGCTTCCCGATGTTTTATATCCCTTTCTATCTCAGTTATCTTAGCTAGGTTATTGACCAGCTCACCCCTCTGGATCTGCATAGCCTTGTCAAGCCCCATAAGTTCTCTGAGTGGTAGTTCATTGTCTGTTTGTGTACCTAGGTCTTGTATGGCGTTATGAACGCCCACTATGAACCTTGTTTCTTCCAAACCACCTTGCTCTGTCATGGCTTCGAGGCTGCTCATTTCTAACATATCTGGAAGGGCAGCTTCCACTTCAGCTGCAGCTTGGTCAACGCTTTGCAGGGCTTTTGATGCTTCTGTGGATAGTTCAGGCGTCACCCCAAGAGCCCGAGCAAGCTGTGTACCACAGTAATCTAGAGAGAGAGGAATTTTTTGGGATTGCTCTTCCATGTCAGAAGCTTCCAGTCTCGCCCCCACTTAACCCAAAGGTCACCTCTTCTAGACGATCTAAACTCCAGAGTGGCCTGCAGCCCATGCTTAGACACTGTCTTCTCCCACCTCATAACTAAGACTTCGGTTTCTTCTTTGGAACCCACCTGATCTTCTGTTAACCCAGCAGGCATTTCAATAATAGTCCATGGTGGACTAGTCGTACTCGACGTATCTAAAGTTTAATTAATCAGGCTAGTCTCCTCATCATTAAAGTTAGTCTCATTCCTCTCCCCTCCCATAGCCCCTTCCTCCTCAGTGTCGTCAAATCCTGGGTTATCAAACTCCATGTTACTATGTTAAAGATATAAGTGTAATTAAGAATTCAACAGGTCGAGTACTTACGGGCGCAAACTAAACCCACACTGCCGAATACGCGAACCCCTAGGGGTAAAGGGCATGTGACAGTCTGTAGTCGTTACAAACAATCCAAGCACTATTGACCAGAACCAACAACTGCTGGTTCGCTTCGCCAATCTAGGCGCAGACGACGTCATTGTCCCAGGGACAGCACGGCTGGCCTTTACAATCACGCTGACCTCGACTGATCTTAACCGCAGCGTTGTGCAAAACCTGGGTCACGCCGTGGTTAAGAAATTGACAGTCAAGATTTCTGGCAATGAGGTCATGTTTATTGATGACAGCGATGTGTACCACTGTTACCACGACTTGTGGCGGACTGCACAGGAGAGACAGGGCCTCCAGTATCAAGGCATTGACACATCAGATGACAGAAACACAACTAAGATACAAATGGGGGCAGGAGACTAGGACGAGAACGAGGAAGAGGAAAAGGCCGTAGCCGATGTGTATGGTAATAGGATCTTTGTTCCGCATGACTTTGAACTCCTCGAGAGTCACATGCCATTCTACCAGAGTGCGCTTAGTGATAGATTGGAGTTGGACCGTATGATACGCACCCAATACACAGGTCGGCTCTCGATTCTGTATGACCGTGTTCTACGTCACAGAAAGCTTGTATACAATAAAAGAGATACACTGTGGAACATCAACCTGAACGTGCCGGCTCGCAGCATGAAGGGGATCCTACTGCTCTTTGAAGACCAAGCCAGCGCCTCATACGCCAGGAAGACAGAGTCGTTCTACAACCCAAAGATTACAAAAGTTGAGGTGACCATTGAGGGCATCCCCAACCAACTCTATGCCCAAGGTATGCGTGGCTACCAGCAGTGGGATGAGGTGAAGAAGGCCTTTGCAGCAACGAGTAAACGAGACCCCAGTGTAGAAATAGCTGCAAAAGTCGGACGTGTCCCTAGGAGGGTACCTAACCACCAAGTATTCACTGTGGCTCGACTTAAAGACGAGTGATGATGACCAGCTGCACGGTAGTGGCAGGGCCGTGGAGAATGCGTCTGAGGGTATCACCATACAGATCACGAAAAAATCACAGGCGGCCGGTGCATTGAACGCTTATATGTATATTGTAATGGATGCACAGCTTAACATTAAGGATGGCAGGTTCGTCAGCACAGTCTACTAACAAGGTTTTGATGAAACCGAAAACTGAGTTTACATTTCCAGATGGTCCCTGTTCGGCAATTGTTTGTGGGCAGACAGGATGTGGGAAAACCGCATTCATCCTCGACCTACATGAAGGGCCCTTCTTCGGTGCCTTCGAGCATATTGTAATCTTCTGCCCTACCATACGTGTCAACGAGGCCTATCAGTCGCAGTCATGGGTGTGGGATGATTCAGAAGTCTACGTCGTTGACCCAGGGGAGCGCCTCCATGACCACTTGAGGGCTTTTTGCCATTGTTTTAAGGGCGAGCCTACCCTCTACATTATTGATGACTGTTCGGCTACAAAGGACCTAACCAAGAAGAAAGACATGTTATCCGAACTGGCCTTTAGCGGCCGCCATGCGCAGCAAAGTGTCTGGGTCCTTACCCAAAAGTACAACGCTGTGCAGAAGGACTTACGTGGGCAGACTCGCTGGATGGTGCTCTTTCACACCAAGGACCGTGACTCGTTTGAAGACGCCTTGCGTGAAAATGATGTAATTCCAACAAAAGAGGAATGTGCCACAGTACGCCAACTACTAGCAAAGACCAAACATGCAAAACTGCTGCTGAAGACTGATCAACCTACTGCATATGCCGTCGATTGAAGTGATATTGGCCTTGATAGCAGCCGCTGCCTCAGTAACAAATTTAGGTTTCTTCATCTGGGTAGCGGTGCAGTATTTTGAAGCTTGAAGGCGTACACGTATATTCATGGATCCTGATACCATTATTGATAAACTCCTTGAACAGGACACGACTAGCTTAGTGGAGACAAAGTCTGGGGGAGCAGAACCTAGTTGCACCCCTGATGTAGATATGTCTTCTAAGAGAGATAGGCTTGCTTCCGTCATAGCCTGGTGGTCAGGGCCGTCAGTACCTTGGTTTGGAGTGCCTTACAATTGACCAGGTTGAATCAATGTCTGATGAACAGATCAAAAAGCTGTATGTGAGATACGAGGCTCGGCTAGGCACTAGCATGACGCGCACTCTAGGTCAATCATTGCTACAGCTATACTCAGGTATTGCTTGTATGTTTCTACCAATCCCACCAGAACACCAGCCAAAGCTAATTACAGACCTCGATATAGGCCGTTTGTTGGACACGCGCTAAGCACTGCCACTTGTGAGCTATATCATCGCTATGGTATGTTTTTAGCTCCATTAACCGCGGCTTTAACAATAATTAAGCACTGTCAATTTTGAAAAATAAACACCGAATCAACAGGGGCCGGTGGAGAGGAAGACACCACTTCCTTATTATAGTATGTGCTTAACTTCGCTATAACAGGTGCTTAATTACGCTATAACAGGTACTTAATTATGCTATAACAGGGGCTTACTAAGAGCTGTCAATTGGTCAAATAAATTAAGTAAGTAAACATGGAAGAAACGAACACGAATCAAGGGGGACAACACCGGTAGAGATAACGTCAGTGACCACTATGAAAAACGCTAAAAGGGTTGCGGCAGGACGAAAGGGTGCTGCAGCTCGAAAAGCCAATCAAAATAAGCTTCTGAGAGAGCTCCGAGAGGCTAAGGCCGCACTTACAGATGCTAGAGACGAGCCTGTCGAGCTAATATCAACGAGCAAGACTCCGGAAAGGTGGGCGTGGCCAACATGGGCTGTGCCTTTGGTTGTCGGCGGTGTTGGGGTGTTTGGACTAGCATTGTATTGCTACAGGCACCAGATGGTAGCCTCACACCCTAAACAGGTTGTGGTACAAAAGCCTATGAACGGTCATTTAAAGGATCCGTTTTATATGGAATAAGATGACAACACCAATTACTGATGCAAAAATGCTCGTCAACGCACTATACCACGGTGCAGTTGTTTCAGGTATTTCAATAGGTTATGCTAAGCTTGCTAAGATGGCTCTGGGTGGTGGGGTGCCACGTCTTGATTTCACCCCACGCGACCTGGCTATGGCTGTTGCCGATGTATCACTAGCTATGGCCACAAAGGATATGCTAATTAAACAAGAAATCTTACCAGTTGATATACTGAAATAATGGCCACACTCGCACTGCTTGCTGGAGGCGCTCTTGTTAACGCCCTTGCATTCTCTGGGAGCAACTTTTTATTCTCCAAGTTACTAGTCAGCCAAGTGGACGCGGAACGTAAACGCCATGATATGGCAATCGAGCAGCTTCAATCTGCTCAGGCAGCATGGGCCAAGAAGAGAACTGAGCATTTAGACTTCATCAATGAGCAACTGCGCCGCCAAAGACATGCCGAGCATACTTTTTGGGATGCAGACGAGGCTATGCGTGAGTACTCCCTGATTACAAATAAAACCGACGACCCGCTGGGCCCTGAGCCGCAGATTTCAGACTTCTATGAGCCCTCAGATGAACAGAAGGGGCGTGAGGTGGCGTTCATTATTCTGGGTATGGCTGCGACTGGGCTGGTTGCATACAGGTTTGCCTAGTAGGTCATTTGGAGATGGCTATAAAAAACAATAAGGTAGGATTGTGTCTTCGTCTTGCCCAAAATGTTGCTTCACAACGGCCTATAGCTGGGGACACTGACTCGCCAGTCGGCGCCACTGAACGGGGATTCCCCACTGAATAAAAATAGAAATCTTGTGGCGATGCTAACAAGGTCGAAGTCCGCTCGCTGTATTGTCGCTGTCTCTTGTGTATCAACAAGACCAGAGTGCTGTTAATATCCAAGAGCGGTTGGAGAAGTTTGAGGCGGTCACAACTCTGTGGATTGATATTGCCAACTACCAACCGTTGAAGGGTGGTTGCTACCTGCGACTTCCGGCTGCGCTGCAGGCCATCATAAATGTAAAGAACTGGGACGACTTCTGCATTCTATGGGCTATTGTAGCCGCTCTGCACCAGGTAGCCAAGAACTCACAGCGACCATCAAAATATAACATTCAGTGGCTTTTGGATCTGTTGGAGGGTGCAGGTGCAGACTATCCTACACCGGTGTCGCATGTTGAGAAGATAGACAAGCATGCTAACCTAGCCTTAAATGTTTTTGGCTGGGATGGGAAGACCACTATCGTACACCGCATCAGTAAGCACTCTGGTACCCGTAAAAACCTCATGCTGATTGAGAAGGACGGCAAGTTTCATTACACGCAAATCAAAGACCTGAACCGCTTACTGTATGAACAGACCAAACATAAAGAGCGCAAGTTCTTCTGTGAGCTATGTCTGCATGGATATACCTCAGAGGGTCTGCTCCTGGCGCATAAGCCTGAGTGTATGGGGATAGGGCAAACTGTTGTGCGAGTGGATATGCCTGAGGAAGGGAAGAACATATTATCCTTCCAGAACTGGCAGAAACAGCTTGCTGCACCCTACGTCATCTATGCTGACTTTGAAGCGCTCACAGTGAAGCTTCCGGGTCCTGCGCTTAATCCTGGTAAGAGCAACACGCAGAGAACGCAGGAACACCAAGGTTGTTGCTACGGCTATGTGGTTGTTCGGTGTGACGTAAGACCGAACCCCCTGTGGTTTATAGAGGAAGCGAGGCTGTGGAGAAGTTCTTACAGGCTCTGCAGCAGGAGGAGCAAAAGATCAAAGCAGTTATGTCCAAGCCTGTCCCTATGCGGATGACTCGGGAGGATAGAAGGGCATATAAGGCTGCAACCCACTGTCATGTGTGCAAGAAAAAACTGGGTGACTCTGTCCGCGATCACTGCCATATAACAGGCTTGTACAGAGGGCCAGCCCATAACGTGTGTAATCTGAAACTTCGGCTGAGTCCCAACACCCATCCCTGTGGTGTTCCATAACCTGCGGGGATATGACTACCATCTCTTGATGCAGGGTATAAGCAAAGTGATGGGGAACATCAACTGTATCCCCAACAACATGGAGAAATATATTTCCCTGTCGCTTGGACAGTTGCGCTTCATTGACAGTGGACAGTTCCTCCTGGCCTCGGTTGATAAGCTGGTGTCTGCTAACAACCCAGATGCCTTTGCTGTGAAGGCGGAATATGAGCCAGACCAGATGAAGCGGCGGTTGCTGTTGCGTAAGGGAGTCTTCCACTATGAGTTCATGGACAGCTGGGATAAGTTTGATTCCCCTCTGCCGCCAATTCAGGAGTTCTACAGCAATCTCTCTGAGGAGGGTATATCTGCTGTGGACTACGTACACGCACAAAAGGTCTGGAGCGTGTTTGGGTGTAAGAACATGGGTGACTACCATGACCTGTATCTGCGGACAGATGTACTGCTCCTGGCTGATGTGTTTGAGGTGTTACGCAAGACCTGTCTTAAGCATTATGGGTTGGATCCGGCCCACTACTATACCAGCCCCGGTTTGTCGTGGGATGCTTTGCTTAAAGATCATAAACACAATTTTTTTTAAAAGCGAAATTCGAAAGAATAAACTTCAATAATGGTATTCATATCAATAGCGGTTACTTTGGAGCACCCTATTCCTTTAAAAAATGATTTTAAAGTGTTTGTTTTCGTCTTCCACTCGTTGAACATCCCGCTCGGCAACGTTCGGAATTATTTGGCCCGTGACGTCACGTTCGCTGCTCTGTGCTCGCTGATCACGAATGTCAACAAGCTTCGCCATTGTTGTCGCGGCTCGTTGATGGTTTATGAAAAAGTCTTCACGGTTTGTTACACTCACAGTTTGGATTATGCCTTATTGTTGTGTCGGTTAAGTGTAGAAAAACGCCAAGAGGTCAGGTAAGAGTTTCTTTCGGTTCCCGAAAGACCGAAAAATGCACAAGAATTGGATTGCAAAGGTGAAGAGGAAGGATTGGAAGCCGACCAAAACAACTCCTGTCATTTGCTCCGACCAGTTTGAGAGGGACGCCTATGAAACGGACCCAGAGCTGCTCAGAAGTCTGGGCTTTTCTAAACAAACTAGGCTCCGCCAAGGTGCCTTGCCAACGATTTTTAATTACATGGGTGTGAACCAGGATCGAGTAAAACGTCGAGGTGCCTTTGAGAAAAGACGACGTCAACAGGTAAGATAGCTAGGACCATTCAATTTTTATTCCCAGTCATGGTTGTGCCTTTGTGTTTGATTGACAGCAAAATTTATTTCTTATATGAATAATCATACGACCCAAATGACATGGCCGTGTTAAGGCTAAGGCATCACTGATGAAGAAAGGCCCCATGAGCATGGCTCAATAACTGGTGTTTCAATGTGATCTCAAAATGCTTGCCTGTTTATTGTTTAGGGATTTGGATACACTACATACTGTGTTTAATTGGTCCATACACACGAGGAGTACTACTGATGTCATAGGACAAATTAGACAGTCTGTATATAGAAGTATATTGATATAGGTGATTTTGATCCCTATTTTGGGAAATATCATTGGTGTACAACTGGTCGACACTGAAACACATGATGCCTCTGTTTGTAGGTGCTGCATGAAATGTTAACTGGAGCTGAGATGCTTGATGCCTCCAGTGAAAGTGAAAACGAGATGACAGGTGTGCCCGAGATAGAGGCCAGCTCAACTGAACCGGTAGAGGGCTCCCACAAATCGTTTGGAGTTCAAACATGTTTGCTTGTAGGTATATTGAGTCACCTGGATGTCTATATTCGACATGGAAAGTGACGAGGATGATATGGATGAACATGCAGTGCACCAGGAAATGTAAGTGATAGTTTACTTTGAAAATACTCCTGTAAACAGTGGAATTGTATTGCATACTTATAAAAGTCAGTGCTCTCTCATAAGCATAATAAAGCACCTACAACTTTGGTTTTATAGAGGCATTGAGCTGGAGGATGGCCCTGGTCGTGAACAGCAAACACCTTCTGAAAGACATTGGCAGATTATCTCCGTCTGAGCAGACTTCCAGTTTAGAATCTTTCCACAAGGTGGTGATCTTCTTCGCACCCAAGAGTGTACACTTTCCCTTTGCCACTATGGAAGCAAGGTAATTTAATTGAGCTTTGCTGTGACTGTAGTGTGGTATATATTGCAAATACCTGATCTAAAACATGGGTTTATGTTGGTGCTTATAAAGTTATGAGATTCTGGTGTATTGTGAGCTCACATAGGGCATACCAGACCACCAGGCTATATCTGCTACTGTTGGTGCTTTACTTCCAGATTACTCCTTGCATTTTTGCATTTTAATGAAAACTCCAATAGAGCTCGGGCAGTCACTCAACAAGGCCAGGCACAATGGGGAGTGTCCTTTCCAAAAGTCCAGACAGGGGGATCCAGTGGTGAAGCCTGTCAAAGTTCCCATCACTTTTGGTTGGTATATATCACAGGATTTGTTGTTCAATATATGTAAATATGAGTTAAACAATAATGTAATGCTGGCATTTATTAAGATAAATTTATTATGAGTCTCCGCAGTGCCCATAGGGTAATTATACTGGCACAAAAGACCAAACATTCCATTTAATGATTCAAAGACTATTTATTACTAATCTTTTATTAACTGGTTATGTTTCAGATTATGTTGACAACCTCATTACTGAAGTGTTTTTGCTTCGTGAGAAATATCCCAGTTACAGACTGGCGAAAGTTCTTTCGGCGGAAAGGAGTGATCCACCCCTATTGCTGCTCAATTTGAAAAGCCAGCAAAGGACATTCTTGTGGGAGCACACCGATGCCGCTTCAATCATGCAAAGAAAATCTACTCAGCTACTTTCTAGGTATCCTCTGTAAAGGCCCTCTGGATCTAGGAATGTAGATCTTATTTTGTTTAAGACACATGATGGCAATACTTTTCTGTTATGTCTACCTAATCTGTGCCACACCCAGTAGATGAAACAGCGATAGGCCAAATATCTGAATAACCTGGAGCAAAAAAGAATTGATTATTTCTTAGGGAAATATGAAAAAAATAATGTTTTTTTAACTCTTTTTTTTTTGGTCAACTATGTACTCCAGATATAAATGTATTGCTGGTTTTGTTGTTTGTTGTCATGTAGCACTGAACGTGATTACCAAATGTATTGCACACCATGGACACTTGGAATACACATTGTCTATGTCCAGAAGTGTGGCTGTGTGTCTTATATTTGCTTCAATAAAGGCATAACTAACTCAATTGTGTTAACTTCATCCCCTATATGTCCATCTATCTGTATGTACTCGAATTTGGATGCAAGCAGGACATTACGGTCGAAACAGTTTGACTTGAACCCTGGATGTTCGGTCATTCATGGCCACTCTTCTATTGTTGCCAGAGTCTTCGGGTAATTTTGACAACAAACACATTCCCGCAATGTGGTCATCTGATCGCAGTTGTTACAGCTACACCTGAAAGGTTGCCCAAATCAAGCTTTAGCCATTTTTAATTCCATGTTAGATCATTCACATAACAAAAGCTGACCCAGCAGTCCATGTTTGTCCATGATTCACAAATTCTTCTGAGCATTCTGACTTTATTTGTGAGCAAAAGAGTAGACTTAGTCTTTTAAATAAACACTGATGAGAGATATATTAACAGGACGTCTAAATTCTGAAAGGGGCCAGTTCACAGGCACCCAAGTCAATTATGTGATCATACATGTCACTATCGCTCGGGGAAAGCGCTGGGTGAATTTATTGACTTGGGTGTGTGGGCCAGATAGACCCCATTACACGGAATTGTTATTTCTACCTATACTAATCCATTTCGATATTTAGACTAATAGAGACGAAAAATTTCTACCCACCACACTTCCACTGGCCTGAAAGTCAAAGCGTCTTTACTGCATTCATTTTCCGAGTCGGAATCCGTTTCTGAGCTCTCAACATCATTATCTGACTCGGTTGCTATTCGCAATCGTGTGGTCTCAAATAAATACCAATGGACATCATAAGTCCTCATTTCACATAATGAGGCTTCATAATCTTCATCTGATGACGACATGTTAATAGATACCAATCAGTAGAAAGGAAAGTTGCAGGGGAAAAATCGCGGATCGTATAATTTTTCTCAGCTTCCGAAATACCACCTTCGAATTTGTTTTGGGACGAGCCGCAAACGTGACGTCACGCGACCTGCCTCCTAGCGACCAACTGGTGCAAAATGGACTCAGGGAATTCAATCGGAATTAAACCCGAGCACCACATTCTCAGCGGATTTATGTCCACAATACTTGAGAGAATGTAAAATTATCTACCGTGGTCAGATTAAAAGATATTTTCCTACGTTTTGAAACATAAAAATCGGATATGTCAAAAAACGTTAGTTTTGATCTTTAAGAAGATCATAAACACAATTTTTTTTAAAAGCGAAATTCGAAAGAATAAACTTCAATAATGGTATTCATATCAATAGCGGTTACTTTGGAGCACCCTATTCCTTTAAAAAATGATTTTAAAGTGTTTGTTTTCGTCTTCCACTCGTTGAACATCCCGCTCGGCAACGTTCGGAATTATTTGGCCCGTGACGTCACGTTCGCTGCTCTGTGCTCGCTGATCACGAATGTCAACAAGCTTCGCCATTGTTGTCGCGGCTCGTTGATGGTTTATGAAAAAGTCTTCACGGTTTGTTACACTCACAGTTTGGATCTTATTGTTGTGTCGGTTAAGTGTAGAAACGCCGAGAGAGGTCAGGTAAGAGTTTCTTTCGGTTCCCGAAAGACCGAAAAATGCACAAGAATTGGATTGCAAAGGTGAAGAGGAAGGATTGGAAGCCGACCAAAACAACTCCTGTCATTTGCTCCGACCAGTTTGAGAGGGACGCCTATGAAACGGACCCAGAGCTGCTCAGAAGTCTGGGCTTTTCTAAACAAACTAGGCTCCGCCAAGGTGCCTTGCCAACGATTTTTTAATTACATGGGTGTGAACCAGGATCGAGTAAAACGTCGAGGTGCCTTTGAGAAAAGACGACGTCAACAGGTAAGATAGCTAGGACCATTCAATTTTTATTCCCAGTCATGGTTGTGCCTTTGTGTTTGATTGACAGCAAAATTTATTTCTTATATGAATAATCATACGACCCAAATGACATGGCCGTGTTAAGGCTAAGGCATCACTGATGAAGAAAGGCCCCATGAGCATGGCTCAATAACTGGTGTTTCAATGTGATCTCAAAATGCTTGCCTGTTTATTGTTTAGGGATTTGGATACACTACATACTGTGTTTAATTGGTCCATACACACGAGGAGTACTACTGATGTCATAGGACAAATTAGACAGTCTGTATATAGAAGTATATTGATATAGGTGATTTTGATCCCTATTTTGGGAAATATCATTGGTGTACAACTGGTCGACACTGAAACACATGATGCCTCTGTTTGTAGGTGCTGCATGAAATGTTAACTGGAGCTGAGATGCTTGATGCCTCCAGTGAAAGTGAAAACGAGATGACAGGTGTGCCCGAGATAGAGGCCAGCTCAACTGAACCGGTAGAGGGCTCCCACAAATCGTTTGGAGTTCAAACATGTTTGCTTGTAGGTATATTGAGTCACCTGGATGTCTATATTCGACATGGAAAGTGACGAGGATGATATGGATGAACATGCAGTGCACCAGGAAATGTAAGTGATAGTTTACTTTGAAAATACTCCTGTAAACAGTGGAATTGTATTGCATACTTATAAAAGTCAGTGCTCTCTCATAAGCATAATAAAGCACCTACAACTTTGGTTTTATAGAGGCATTGAGCTGGAGGATGGCCCTGGTCGTGAACAGCAAACACCTTCTGAAAGACATTGGCAGATTATCTCCGTCTGAGCAGACTTCCAGTTTAGAATCTTTCCACAAGGTGGTGATCTTCTTCGCACCCAAGAGTGTACACTTTCCCTTTGCCACTATGGAAGCAAGGTAATTTAATTGAGCTTTGCTGTGACTGTAGTGTGGTATATATTGCAAATACCTGATCTAAAACATGGGTTTATGTTGGTGCTTATAAAGTTATGAGATTCTGGTGTATTGTGAGCTCACATAGGGCATACCAGACCACCAGGCTATATCTGCTACTGTTGGTGCTTTACTTCCAGATTACTCCTTGCATTTTTGCATTTTAATGAAAACTCCAATAGAGCTCGGGCAGTCACTCAACAAGGCCAGGCACAATGGGGAGTGTCCTTTCCTAAGTCCAGACAGGGGGATCCAGTGGTGAAGCCTGTCAAAGTTCCCATCACTTTTGGTTGGTATATATCACAGGATTTGTTGTTCAATATATGTAAATATGAGTTAAACAATAAATGTAATGCTGGCATTTATTAAGATAAATTTATTATGAGTCTCCGCAGTGCCCATAGGGTAATTATACTGGCACAAAAGACCAAACATTCCATTTAATGATTCAAAGACTATTTATTACTAATCTTTTATTAACTGGTTATGTTTCAGATTATGTTGACAACCTCATTACTGAAGTGTTTTTGCTTCGTGAGAAATATCCCAGTTACAGACTGGCGAAAGTTCTTTCGGCGGAAAGGAGTGATCCACCCCTATTGCTGCTCAATTTGAAAAGCCAGCAAAGGACATTCTTGTGGGAGCACACCGATGCCGCTTCAATCATGCAAAGAAAATCTACTCAGCTACTTTCTAGGTATCCTCTGTAAAGGCCCTCTGGATCTAGGAATGTAGATCTTATTTTGTTTTAAAGACACATGATGGCAATACTTTTCTGTTATGTCTACCTAATCTGTGCCACACCCAGTAGATGAAACAGCGATAGGCCAAATATCTGAATAACCTGGAGCAAAAAAGAATTGATTATTTCTTAGGGAAATATGAAAATAATGTTTTTTTAACTCTTTTTTTTTGGTCAACTATGTACTCCAGATATAAATGTATTGCTGGTTTTGTTGTTTGTTGTCATGTAGCACTGAACGTGATTACCAAATGTATTGCACACCATGGACACTTGGAATACACATTGTCTATGTCCAGAAGTGGCTGTGTGTCTTATATTTGCTTCAATAAAGGCATAACTAACTCAATTGTGTTAACTTCATCCCCTATATGTCCATCTATCTGTATGTACTCGAATTTGGATGCAAGCAGGACATTACGGTCGAAACAGTTTGACTTGAACCCTGGATGTTCGGTCATTCATGGCCACTCTTCTATTGTTGCCAGAGTCTTCGGGTAATTTTGACAACAAACACATTCCCGCAATGTGGTCATCTGATCGCAGTTGTTACAGCTACACCTGAAAGGTTGCCCAAATCAAGCTTTAGCCATTTTTAATTCCATGTTAGATCATTCACATAACAAAAGCTGACCCAGCAGTCCATGTTTGTCCATGATTCACAAATTCTTCTGAGCATTCTGACTTTATTTGTGAGCAAAAGAGTAGACTTAGTCTTTTAAATAAACACTGATGAGAGATATATTAACAGGACGTCTAAATTCTGAAAGGGGCCAGTTCACAGGCACCCAAGTCAATTATGTGATCATACATGTCACTATCGCTCGGGGAAAGCGCTGGGTGAATTATTGACTTGGGTGTGTGGGCCAGATAGACCCCATTACACGGAATTGTTATTTCTACCTATACTAATCCATTTCGATATTTAGACTAATAGAGACGAAAAATTTCTACCCACCACACTTCCACCTGGCCTGAAAGTCAAAGCGTCTTTACTGCATTCATTTTCCGAGTCGGAATCCGTTTCTGAGCTCTCAACATCATTATCTGACTCGGTTGCTATTCGCAATCGTGTGGTCTCAAATAAATACCAATGGACATCATAAGTCCTCATTTCACATAATGAGGCTTCATAATCTTCATCTGATGACGACATGTTAATAGATACCAATCAGTAGAAAGGAAAGTTGCAGGGGAAAAATCGCGGATCGTATAATTTTTCTCAGCTTCCGAAATACCACCTTCGAATTTGTTTTGGGACGAGCCGCAAACGTGACGTCACGCGACCTGCCTCCTAGCGACCAACTGGTGCAAAATGGACTCAGGGAATTCAATCGGAATTAAACCCGAGCACCACATTCTCAGCGGATTTATGTCCACAATACTTGAGAGAATGTAAAATTATCTACCGTGGTCAGATTAAAAGATATTTTCCTACGTTTTGAAACATAAAAATCGGATATGTCAAAAAACGTTAGTTTTGATCTTTAAGAGCACAGGCGTGGAACTCGAGCTATTCACCGACTATGACAAGCATCTGTTCATTGAGAAAGGTCTACGCGGTGGTATAAGAATGGTGTCGCGCCGGCACGCAAAGGCCAATAACCCGCTCGTGGATGACTTTGACCAGGATAAACCAACGAGCTACATTCAGTACCTTGATGCTAACAATTTGTATGGGTGGGCTATGAGTCAGCCTTTGCCAACTGTGGGCATTGAATGGGTGGCTCGGCCAGAGGATCTGCAGATACAGGACCACCCAGATGATGCTGAAACTGGATACATACTTGAAGTTGACTTGGAGTATCCTACTGCACTTCATAACGAGCACAACGACTACCCGCTGGCTCCGGAGCGGCTTCTTGTAGAGAACGACTGGTTGTTGAACTATCAGAAGAACCTCCTAGGCGAGTTAGGTGGAACCTTGGGCGAGGTTGAAAAGCTGGTGCCAAACCTGCGGAATAAGGAAAAGTATATGGTGCACTACAGGAACCTCAAGCTGTATCTGTCTTTGGGGATGAGACTAACCAAGATCCATCGTGCACTTGTCTTTGACCAGAGCCCCTGGATGGAGCCTTACATTCGGATGAATACGGATCTACGAAAGGTGGCCACCAGCGACTTTGAGAAGGACCTTTATAAGCTGATGAATAACTCTGTGTTCGGTAAGACCATGGAGAACCTCCGCAGGCGGATCAATGTCAAGATTGTGTGCTCTACGAAAGAAGAAAGAATGCGTAGGCTTATCGCAAGTCCCACCTACGCACGTCATCAGGTGTTTGTTAATGACCTGACCGCTCTGCACATGCACAAGACTCACCTGGTACTGAACCATCCGGTGTATGTGGGCATGTGTATACTCGACCTCTCCAAGCATCTGATGTACGACTTTTATTACAATACCATGAAACCCAGATATGGCAAGAACCTTGGCTTGTTGTACACGGATACGGATTCTCTGCTTATGGAGATACGCACGCCAGACGTGTATGCTGACATGAAGGAAGATGGGCATCTCTTTGACAATAGTAACTTTCATCCCTCCCGTAGTCTCTACAGCAGTGTGAACAAGAAGGTTCTGGGGAAGATGAAGGATGAGTGCGCTGGGGTGCCCATCAAGGAGTATGTTGGTCTGCGCCCTAAGATGTACTCGATCTTGATGTCGAGCCGGGATGAGATCAAAAAAGCAAAAGGTGTGAAGAAGGTGGTGGTGAAGAAGCATCTACAGCACACTCAGAACGTGGAGTCGCTGTTCGCCCAAAAGCAGTTTCGCCACGGAATGAACATGCTCAGGAGTGACTGCCACAAAATATATTGTCTCCAAGTTAACAAGGTGTCTCTCTCCCCCTTTGACTCAAAGCGGTGGATAGCTGAGAATGGTGTAGACACTCTGGCCTATGTGCACGCGTCGATAAGTTGAACAGATGAGGGGCTGAGGTATAGAATGAGCACTGATCAAAATGTGGTGGCCGAACTGCGGGTAGATGTGGATTATTTAACGGAGGAGAAGGTGGACCTTGAGATTGATGTGAGGGATTTGGAATCAAAGTATGAGGACTTTTTGGAGCGTGTGAGTCGTTTAGAAGAGCTTATTCCGCAAGGTCCTGGTGATCGCCTCTTTTAGTGTGGCCCTGGAGAAGATCGGCTGGAAGGGCAGGTTGACACTGTAATATAGAAACTGGAGAGGTGCGAGCGCACTGCAGACTGGCTTATGTGAGTCAATTTGAAAAACTGCACCCAAGTAAGTGTGATAAAAGTGAGCGTGGAGGCTACCCTTCCGAGCCCTTCTACACACTTCTGTTATACAATTATGCTGTTGATTTTTCAGCGAGGTTGAAGGAACTGGCCAATTGTATATTGTTTCTTTTTGTCAAATCACAATCATTAAGGGTTTTTTTGTGTGAAATAACACAACTAATTGAGAACAAGACGCATTAAGAATAATACAATCGACCGGCCTCGAGCGAAAAAAAAGGGCGCTTATGATAGCACCCGAGTGTACATCAGCGTGGATCAGCTGTCAAGAGAAGATTGCCAGAGCTACATATCATCAGCAACACAGTATGCTTAGTGGTATTTTATTTCTGCACAATTTCGTAATGTAAAAAA
The DNA here is from genome assembly GCA_034190875.2 of Urechis unicinctus. NCBI lineage: Eukaryota > Metazoa > Annelida > Polychaeta > Xenopneusta > Urechidae > Urechis > Urechis unicinctus. The sequence continues at coordinate 86,398,641 of CM067353.1, forward strand.
AAACAGAGTTGTCATGAAAACCAATTTAACATCAGTCTTCTTGTGCAAATCAGTTCCCGGTAAAGGGACGGTAAAACTTGTGATTTTTTTATGTAGGTGGCAGGGCTCCCAATTACAAATACCTTCTGAGTAACGACTGTGGTCGGTAAACAAAGTGGAAAGGGAACAGCAATACAGGTCATACAATGAGCAGAACTAACAATGAGACAATGACAAGACAATGACAGACAGTCAGATCCAATGACAAGACAGTGACAGACAGTCAGATCCAATCGAGGTTTGTTCAGAGACAGATGAGAACTGATGAAGACAGATGAAGCACACCATGTCATATTATACCTCTATATTCAGAGAGCTCACGCAGTCTTGCTCGGCACTTTAGCCAAGCCACTGGTCAGTTTTCAGCAATAATCCTTGTTCTGCAGGAGTATGTTGTTTTAGTAATCAAGCTAGCAAGTCTCTTCCGACCAGTTACAGGAGAAATCAACTTCACTGTCACTGGGATAACTTGCATTAGTCAGTCCATCGGGATAATGAGAAGTAATCTCCATCTCTTGGAAAGAAAGAAGAGGCTTGATGTCGTTTGTAACATGGGATAACGCTGGGGCATGTGGCGTTCATGAACATACCAGTGATTCCATGCCAGCTAGTCGCCAGTAGCGTCCGAATTTTCTGTCTTGGCCACAACGAGTCAAATCGTCTTAATGTCATGAGTCACCAGCCTGTCGACTTCAGTCATCTTCTTGACCAATGGTCAGTTGGTCTGTCTTATGTGAGAATCTTGTTGTTGTCAGTGTGAATCAGAATCTAAGCTTGTCCTGCCAACTAACCATAAGTCCACTTAAATGGGATGCACAAAGCCTACATGCCACAAATAGCAAATAAAAACATCTTGATTCATTCAAGAAAAACCAAATCACAGAATGGACCTAATGCTCTTCATTAAATACACTATCTAGATCCAAGCGTACACAAGACATCAACTTAAATAGCAACAAAATGTTAGCACAAACGCTAAGAATAAACAGCACACTTTGCCATGACAGAGCCAGGCATGTGCCAGCAAGGGGGAATGCCTGGTTTATATGCAATGTCAACCATTATTTTCAAATGCTCGACAGTTTCCAACTCTTACTTCACCTAATTCATAACTAGTCCAGCAAGCATCACATTTGACCTCATATGACCTTTATCAGTCAGTTTGTTACCTACCATGTCAGTAGGGTCAGAACTCCCAGCCCACAACCAGTAACACAACAAAAAGGCCGGAGCAGAAATTGGCAGAACTTTTAAAAACTAAACCTCAAAACACCGTAGTCCATGTGGGGTAGAGAACGTCAAGTCGCAAGTCGTAGGTCGTGGAGGTGGCGTTAGTGGTCAGGCAGTCAGGTCAGTTGTGGCCAGAAGATGGGAATCTCCAGCTGTTGTTGTCCAGGTTACTACCGGCTGGGTTCCAGATGTTGCCCAGCGTGTTGAACGGGTCAAAGCCACCCATGTTAGCATTGACCTCGTCACCAGGGGGACAAACAGCTGATGACGGAGTGGACCTGGGACTGCCCTGCCCCTCCATAGAGGCTCCTCTGTGGTGGAGGTCGAGGAGTGGGGTAACGGGAGGGTCCATGCCAACACCCAGCGAGGAGGCCGTCCAAATGTCAGGGGTCATCCACTCAGGAGGACTCTCTACGTGGGAGCCAGGGGCCGGGTTCATCGGGGGAGACCACAGCGAGGTGTCAGCCTGCACACAGAGACCTAATGGGTTAGCATACATGCACTACATGGTGGTCTGGCACCAGATACATGGCACGGCAAACGTGACAGGGGCCACAGATACAGGGGCCACAGACACATAGCACGGCAAACGTGACAGGGGCCACAGATACATAGCACGGCAAACGTGACAGGGGCCACAGATACATAGCACGGCAAACGTGACAGTGGCTACAGATACATAGCACGGCAAACGTGACAGGGGCCACAGATACATAGCACCGCATCAATGGAACACAGCATAGTGGAGGATAAATGCAATATGTATATATAGTATAAAATGAGGCAACAATAAGAAGAGGAGATGTATTGAAGTAATGACCTTCTGCTTGGGGGGAGAGTCAGTGATGGTCGACCATGGATCATTAGTGGCCGCGGCAGGGGGGTCCCACAGGGGCTCCTGTCCGTTGTCACCATAAAATGGCCACTTCTCATCTGACACAGCCAGTGCAATACATGCATAACAAATGACAACTAACATGGGACATTGTCATATTGCCATAAGATGTCTCTCAGCGGATGGTAGAGTGTGTGTGAGCCTTACCCAGCATAACCTTGCGATGATAATCCTGCTGTCTCTTGCGTCGGTCCGCCTGCAGCTTCTGCATGAAAGAAGCGGGAGACTGAGCCGCAGCCAGATCGGCAGCCGAGATGGGAGGGGTTCCAACAGCCCCGACCCCGACCGAGGTGGGGGTGGTGGTGGGAGATGGAGCCGGGTAGGAGTCCATGTTAGTGCCGAGTATGGAGCCTAAGTTGTGAAGCTGGTCCAGGTCAGTGGTACAGTAGGGTAGGTTGCCACTAGCCATGAGGTGCTTGGCCAGTGCATCAATATTACTGTTGGTCACTGACGTGGCTGTGGAAGAGAGCAGGTCCGTGGCAAGTGTTTCCTGGATGGGTTGCAGACCAAAGCTGTTCCTGCAATAGTAACCACTTGTCTAAACCACAACTAACCAGCAGGGCAAACCAAACTTCATAGAAAGAAAATGTCCTTATTTGGCAGTTCTGCAAAAGGGAAGAGAAGAATGAACTAACGCGATGTTGTCAGCGGGAGAGACAGGTGGCGAGACTTGCCAGGGATTATGAGCCAGACCAGTAGGAGATGGGGGCTTGTTGACAGGACTAGTCTTACTTCCTACAGCACCTGTAGACACACCATATAACCATGTCACATAACCACGCCACATAACCATGTCACATAAACCACATAAAAGAATGGTATTGCAACATCGACGCTTATAAAACCACCATTGCCAATACACTAGCCACTAGGAAGGAGACCTGGCGTTACCTGGACTAGACGGGGAGGTCTGCCCAGTTAACCCAATAGTTGTTTTCTTGTCGCTACTAGGAGAGGTGGCGCCACTAGAAGGAGCTGCAGCCACATCAGTCCACTTGGGCTTGGGTTTTCGGTCGCTCGCGGCAGCCACACTGCTGTAGGAAGCGGTGAGTGGAGGAGCTAGCGGAGAGGGGCTGGTCGACGGTGTGGTAGCTGACGTGTCACTGCCGGTAGACTTGATGGTAGCCAGTGAGCTTGGGCGCGATAGAGTCTTCGCAAAGTCCTCAGTCTGCTGCGAGAGCAGGGAGAGGTCGCCAACTGGGACACACAGACATGGTCTCTGTAAGGGTCCGGCACACTAGCAATCAGCTGTAGACATTATTTGGTGGTGAAGTATCAGCAATAACTAGTTTATCATGTCATGCTATGAACTCTTAACAAACAAGTTGGAAGCCAAGTTGCAACAAAACAATATGCTATAATCGAATATGTAGAATTAAAATAGGGAGTCAAGTTGTAGCCAATAACCAAAAGCTTCATTGGAATGAGTAGTTCATGATTCGTTATATAATACTACTTGTTATAGAATACTACTTGTTATAGAATACTACTTGTGGAAAATCATTGTGCAAGAGTACTTCACATGCTGGGATTATAGAAAGTTGAAGCCTTGCTGTACAGGATTGTGGTAGGAATTGCACTTAGGCTCTTTGATGTGGGTTTTACAAAGTAACCTCGCCATGAATGCAGATGTACATTTGACCTTTCACCTATAACATACGTGAGAACTGTCTAGCTGCTACTGATTACAGTATGGTATATGGGATGAGAAGCAGGATAGTCAGACCAGAGCTGAGTGGCAGCAGCAGGGTCTTATTCTAGCATGCCAAGGCACCTCTTCATCATACAGGACCAAGGCAACACTTGGGTGTAATGTCTAACTGCCAAAGCTTGTTCTCATACAAAGTGGCGAGAAAGGGGAAATGATCAATGATACCATACCAAGCCGCACCAGAATATAATTACACGCAAGAATTGAGAGTAGGAATCAACGCGCGTTTTCGTCATCAGAACTAGTTTGTGATGAGATGATCATACAGTGAGTGAAGCAGGCAGGGGGGTCCAAGCAGAGGTGAGCCTGCCACCAGCACAAGTTAGGGCAGATAGAAGGAGTGAGATATCTAACCCGTAGAGATGTCCAGAGGTGTGGCCCAGTCAGGCAACGGGGTGTCCACCGGGCTGGGGGTCTCAGTTGGAGTGAGTGAGACATTAACATGTGGGCGTGGCTTATCACCTGAAGGGGCGGAGTCAGAATAACACCAAACACACATGCAAACACAGGCACTTAACACATCAATGGAAACAACAAGAGTGTAAGAGAGTCGTGGGGCAAGCCACAGCACACCATGGCATGCTACACTCATACAGGGATACTTAATGAACAGAAAAGAGTTTGACTGTCTCTTTGTCATGATTCAGTTATAATGACCGAGTTATACAGTCACAGATGATGAGGATGTCCCCTCTTAAAAGTCTACAGCCAGGGCCTGACATTTAAGATACCCAGATGGCCTCCGATTTTAGAATGGCAGCGGCAAGCTGCTTCATAATTAATAATTGAAAGTACAGCATGTGACAATGAGAGCTAGATCACGGCATTTACACATTGTTACATTATTTGCTCTTAGTATCAACCAGCCAGTCACTTGTGATTGCAAACACACTGGTAATACAATGGTATTACACCCAGTCAGATGACACTGTCAGTTGGGTGTAAAAGCAGTTGTTATCTGATCCCTAACGATTAAAACCAACAGCTTTTCACAAGGAGAAACACATCATTTAAGCCTTGGGATGCAGATTAAGCTAGTGAACGTCATCGCTCTGCTCTGTGCATGCAACCAAATTCTGCATTTGGTGCATTTATCAATGTTTATTCAGGCCAGTGAATTTTAGATTGGGGCCAGTGATTCAGGATGCTCACTGGCACGACTGGGCTGGTGATATTTTAGGAACTTGTCAAGCCTTGTCATAAAATGTGGAGTAAGTGATCTGATTGATAACAACAATGGTGTTCATTCCATGTAAGGGATGGACAGACCAGGCAAATGACATCACACATGAGAGCTCAGTAAGAGAGAGTTGATCTCATTTAGATAACATACACAGGCACCTGGTCAGGTTAAGGTCTACTATGACTATGGTTGGGGGTCAAGGGTCACACTACATGCTATTGATATGGTTACAAAAGAAAAACATATTGATGACAAAGACTACACACAACATTAGCCTACAAGTCAAATAACAACATCGTAATTATAAACACAGACATCCGAAGCGCACCTCTGTCTATTTTCTTTTTGATGAGGCGAGGTCGTTTGTCGAGATGTCCTCCAGGTGGCAGCACAGGCAGGTTATCAGCATCGCTCTTCATGGTGTAGGGCAGCTCAAATAAACTACAGCCAATACATCACCACCACATCAAGACTGGCAGCATCACTCCCCATCACTTCATCAAGACACTAACATTCATCAATAGTGATCACAGACTATAAGAAATGAAATGAAATACTGGTGAATACTATTAGTTTCAACACAGGACAATTTGGACCAAGCGAGTGGGAGCAGACATGAGAAAGAGCTACCTATTGCCGGAGTTGTTGTTCTTTGCCTCGGTTTTGATTTTCTTCTGAGCTTTAGGCTTTGAGCTGGGGATGAATTCGTCTTCAGGAGCGAGTGAAGCATCTCGTGAGACACTGCTGCTGCCGCTCTTGGGGCGCTTGGTTTTAGTGCGAGGCTTCTTGTTCTTCTGAGGGGGAGGTTCAGGGGTCGAGTCTCGGCAACTGGAAGTCTGAAAAGCACACCCCGACGCCTGGTTATCATCAACGTCAGGGTCATATCAGTGATCCCAGCATCAGACAACACATAGGTCAGGGTCATATCAGTGATCCCACCATCAGACTACACATAGGTCAGGGTCATATGAGTGATCCCACCATCAGACAACACATAGGTCAGGGTCATATCAGTGATCCCACCATCAGACAACACATAGGTCAGGGTCATATCAGTGATCCCACCATCAGACAACACATAGGTCAGGGTCATATCAGTGATCCCACCATCAGACAACACATAGGTCAGGGTCATATCAGTGATACCACCATCAGACTACACATAGGTCAGGGTCATATCAGTGATACCACCATCAGACTACACATATCAGTGATCCCACCATCAGACAATACATAGGTCAGGGTCATATCAGTGATCCCACCATCAGACAATACATAGGTCAGGGTCATATCAGTGATCCCACCATCAGACAACACATAGCAACATCCTCAAAGACAAAGAGTGGCAGTGCTTAAGGCAGGTCCAAATTAATCATACCTCATGATACAAGATGAAGGACTAAACACGAGCTAGACAGATGACAAATGGAGTCATGAAGGAATGAAGGAGTACCTTCTCGTCGGCCTCTAGACTGGACGACTCTGTAGTGGTGGACGAGGTTTCTTCAGCATCACGGTCGATCTCCATCAGTCTTCCTTTGAGACTGCGAACGTCTGACCGCGTGCTGCTTCGTACCTTCCTGCTTCCCTTACCTGGTACACATACCGTAACACACTCATTAAGTACTCAGGTACACAAAGCTCCACACTACACTCATAAAGTACTCTGGTACACAAAGAACAACACACTCATAAAGTACTCTGGTACACAAAGAACAACACAGTCATAAAGTACTCTGGTACACAAAGAACAACACAGTCATAAAGTACTCTGGTACACAAAGCACATTACATTCATGGAGTACTATGGTACACAAAGCATAATACATTCATGGAGTACTATGGTACATAAAGCACAATACATTCATGGAGTACTATGGTACATAAAGCACAGCACACTTATGGAGTACTCTGGTACACAAAGCACAACACACTCATGAAGTACTCTGGTACACAAAGCACAACACACTCATGAAGTAACACATGTATGTGGTACCCTTACATGGTACCCTACACCATCATACAGTACACTCATGAAGTAACACATGTATGTGGTACCCTTACATGGTACCCTACACCGTCATACAGTACAGAAAACACCTTAATCAAATCACTCAGGGAAATTGTAATAACAGTTTGTAATTACACTTCCAGACGATACAACCCACAATTCAATTATGAAGTCACCGAGTAGATGTAAGTGGATAATATGGACGGACTTCAGTCAGTGCAAATAACACTAGGGCTCACAAGTACTTACTGTCTTTAAGTGAGAAGGCCTCATCAAGTTCATCATCAATTGGGGGGGTGTCGGGCAGCTGTCGGTCAACCACACGTCCACGACCCACGCTGTCATACCGGTAGTCTGTGGTTGTTATCGGCTTCGACGGTCCTGACGAGTTGATGACAATACTGGCTGTTTTACGCGAAGAAGACTGGGCGTATTTGCGGCTGTTGGGAGTGACAGGAGCAGGGATGTTCACATCTTGGCTGGTGGTTATGTCACTGGGGCTAGGAGGTTTAGCCGTAGCTTTTTTATCAATAACAGTTGAAGTCGTTCTGAAGAAGGAGAAGATGAACTTGAGCAGAGAAACCAGCTTGATGACTGGGAGCAACCAAACAGAGCTACTGCTTGAATGTTTGGGTTCAAGGTCAGAGTAGGTCAAGTTGTGCGCTGCCGCTGGTCGCGGGGAGACAAATGGTTTACGAAGGGAAGGTGTCAAAATCGATGTGAGGAGTCGGATAATAAAGAGCCCGCCACCAGCACTGCTGTCCGAGCCTTCACGACCGGCTGTACGGCTCTGTGGTCGGGCGACCATGTGTGTATCCGCATGCACACCATTGCTACAAAGCTCACTGGACACTGGCTTCCCAACAGGTCTACTGGCCATGCTCTCCACAGGCTTCCCGCTCAAAGAAGGTAACCCCCCGATATTGCGCAAATCAAACACTTTACTCTTGTCGAAGGTTGCTGCTGCCTTGGCTCGCCACTTGTTGATATCAGCTGTAAACATGCGGTCTGCCTCAAAGTAGCCGGCTACAACCGTGCAGAAGAGGAGGAAGGTGATGAGACAGACGGTGGAGTAATAGAGGATAGGTTCCCAGCTGGGTCGAGGTAGGGACGCCGCACATTTACTCAGCATGCTGGGAGGTACTATAGCTTGTAAGGTGTAGTTTAGTGGAGGTCCCAGGCTTGTGTGTAGAGACAATGTGCGACGAATTCTGGACATGGTGAAGTCAGGAGTAAATCTGGAAAGAACAAACCATATCCATTTGATATTCATCTATTCATACAAGGTGGCTCCATTAGTCAGGTGCCCATCAACCTACATTAACGTGGTCAGGTGCCCGTGGTTAGGTGCCCATCGATTGACCTACCTACATTAACGTGGTCAGGTGCCCATCGACCTACATTAACGTGGTCAGGTGCCCATCGACCTACATTAACGTGGTCAGGTGCCCATCGACCTACATTAACGTGGTCAGGTGCCCATCAACCTACGTGACATCTATTTTCTTGGTTGTATTTGGTGGAAGTTCAAACCCAACACAGTCTAGAACCCTGAAGCCATATCCATCGCACGGAGAACCATTGATACTGAATCCATGGATGTAGAATGGAAGCTGTCCTGTATTCCTTTGATACTGAATCCATGGATGTAGAATGGAAGCTGTCCTGTATTCCTTGTTGTAAATGTGCGACGTATGGTGTTGTTGGGCGGTAGGCTTTTACCACTCCTCTTCTCTACAACAAACACTCTACATGAATATGCTACGGCATGCAAGACACACACCCCACCCCCATGATTCCTCACATATTTCCAGTCAGTAATATTAAGAGATTAATGCTTGGAAGCATGTATGTAACGAGGCCCTTCACACCAGCCTTGTGTAATCAGATCAGAGGGACAGACATACTATCACAGGATTTCCAATGCTTCTCCGTCATTTCAAACTGCAGCGCAGTATTGGAGCTGGGTTTTCGGTTACCAAAACGTATCTCGCCTCGACCACCTTGGCCCTGAACCACCACCGTCTCCAGTATGGTCAAGTTGTTCCTGTCATGATACAAAACCCTCATCATCAGTCACACCTCACATTATATATATATATATATATATATATATATATATATATATATATATATATATATATATATATATAAGAGGTGCCAAGCCGAGTGGAGAGGAGGTTACTAACGCTTACAGGTGAGTGTTGATATAGACCGAGTATGTCACCTGTAGCTGATTGCCTACCTGATGATGACGAGTGAGGAGTGAGGCAGGTCGTCTACCGGTTTGAATCCAACACGTACCCACACCTTGGTTCCCCCCTGTACCATCATGGCTAGGCTCTGTCTGTGTGTCTTCACCCCTAGTAACCCCTCTAAACTGCGCCTCTTGCTGGCAAACACATTGTCCGACGATGGCTGTTTACAGAAATAGGTGGGGCAGAAATAAATCCATTGCAACACAGATCAACAGAAATCAATCAATCATCTTGCAGTTCACATATATATATAACCAGTGACGAAAGCAGAAATATCGTTGTAATACGGGCAGTTGACTTACATTTTGACTCTCTAGGTCTGGGAATATGAAGGGGACATGAGGGTTATTGAGTCCAGCAACGAGTGGATGGAGGTCACTTGAGTGGAGGTTATTGCCTACGAGGTCAATTATAGTCTGTGGTGACGGGTAGAGACTCAATGGCAACAACTGCATTATAACAGGCTGGTCTCCCGGATTCTCCACAATAAACTCTGATATCTGCCACACAAACCATCACCTGTACATGTCTGCAGCATCTCAGCTAGCAATTCAATCCTCCTACATCTAGCACCAGCATGCTATCATGCAATGAGCCGACTATTCTACACAACTAACTTTCACATTGTACCACTCTTTTATCCTACATCTGTAGCTGAGTTACATTTGTCTCATAAATCAATTTATTAAGAGAATGAAAAATCTCTGGCAACACCTGACTGGAAAGTAATTCCTACAGGGGTAAGCCACGAAACTGGCAGAGGAACTCACAGATATATTGCCCAGTTGGGTGAGTGGGAACTTAATTTTGGTTTTGCGCACAAGTGAGGGCCATTGTAGGTGAGCTTGTGCAGGGAAGAGAAAGCCTCTGACTTGACTTGTATCCAGTTGAACAGTGACGTTCACTCTAGGTAGACAAACACACACACCAGTAAGTGCCATGAGTTCTACAGCCACCTGCTATACCATCTATATAGCTACCCATCTCCCATTTAGAGTGGGGTATCATTTAAGGCAGCCTGTATGACACAGACATCAGGAGATCTCGACCCGGATCCAATCTTAGCAGTAGTATACAGAGCCGATTGTTGGTCATGCTTACATGTTCTGTTGGGAGTGTAGAACGTTATGCCATTTCTGCCTGAATCGGCTGTATAAGTACTGGTCAGTGTTGGCCACATCTTTGTCCAGGGTACTGCCCACCAGCCAGTGGTGGCCCGCTGGTACACAAACTCAACATTAGTACCATTGTAGATGAAACAGGCCATGCCAACAATACCAGGACAATTAGTCACATGGCATATAGGAAGAACAAGTTAGAATTGCTTCACACATATGTGACAATTAAAAGGTACAGTGAGTGACAATAATCAGGTATTTCTACAGGAAATGAGTGACAATAATCAGGTATTTATATAGGAAGTGAGTGACAATTATCAGGTAGTTGGACAGGAAGTGAGAGACAATTATCAGGTACTCAAATAGTAAGTGAGTGACAATTACCTGGTATATATGTTGGTAAACCAACGTAGCAATCATCCTGACAATCTCGTCGAGGGTCAAATACCAGAGTACCCAACTGAAACCGCATGACAATCATTCAGGTTTAATCGCAATGAAGAAAAAGGTGATGCCAGAGTGTCACAGATATCACAAGAGAAAAGAGGAAAATGTAGATGGCGTGAGGTCTTACATTGTTGTCATGGTTGGGCTTGATAAGGACAGGGTCGTCCTTTGGAGGAGTGTAAAAGAACCGTGTGTCGTTTGGAAGGAAGCTGATAGAATGCACCTCCATGTAATGACCAAATGAGCTGTGAACCTTCAGGTCCTTGGTCGACACCTTACCCTAGACACAGCAGAAGGTGATGCCAAGCAAAGACAACGTCAGCTCCTATATATAAAGCATGGAGGAATGGCAGTGGGCTTGAGTGAGGAGGAGACTTACTGGGGTACACTTATCAAGCACCAGGTGGTCAGGGATAGCTGTCATACTCCCCTCAGCAGTGCGTAGGGTCAGTGGAATATAGAGATTCTACACACGGCACAGCACACACACACACACAGATGGTCAAGATAGGAGCAGGTTAACGACAGGTACCGCCTCATTGACAACATGTGACTGTTTCCACATACAGATGTAACCAACAGTACAACAAACGTTACCATGGCTACAAGAGGTGCCACTGTGCTACATAAGATGGAACTACACCATGAGATGTGACGACGAGAAGAAATAATCCCGTATGTTAACAATAGGTGGTACTGTGATAGACAGAACCAAATCAAAAAGAAGATATCACCTTACACATACATATATAACCGTGTTAACAAGTCAGGTAATTAATATTTACAACCATGTTAACAACCTACCTGAGTCCATTACTAGTTGATTGGTATAACAATATTACATAACCACACATTTAAACATGCCAATTACCCTGTTGATCTCAACAGCAGCACATATGAGCAAAAAAGATGAATAGAAAGACACAAGTGACAGTGTTTACCTCAAACTGAGTGATGATAATGACTTCAGCAGCAAAGGTCCCCTCATAGTCCGGGGCCTCAAGGTTAACACTGAATACAGCAAAGTGGTGAGGGGGCAGCACCAACTGCAACATACACAGACACGACTGCTGAGAACACTCGGGGAGAAGATAAAGATGACTCCCTGAGAACACTCGGGGAGAAGATAAAGACGACTTCCTAAAAACACACTCAGGGAGAAAATAAAGACAACTCCCTTAGAACTAACTGGGGGAGAAGATAAAGATGACTCCCTGAGAACAAACTCTGGGAGAATATAAAGATGACTTCCTGAGAAAACACTCGGGGTGAACATTAAGACAGATTCCTGTTCTTCAGAGAGGATAAAGATGACTCCCTGAGAACAAACTCGGGTAGAAGATAAAGATGACTCCCTGAGAACACACCCGGGGAGAAGATAAAGATGACTCCCTGGGAACAAACTCAGGGTGAAGATAAAGATGACCCTCGAGAACACACTCAGGGAGAGGATAAAGACGACTCCCTGAGAACAAACTCGGGTAGAAGATAAAGATGACTCCCTGAGAACACACACGGGGAGAAGATAAAGATGACTCCCTGAGAACAAACTCGGGGTGAAGATAAAGATGACCCTCGAGAACACACTCGGGGAGAGGATAAAGATGACTCCCTGAGAACAAACTTGGGTAGAAGATAAAGATGACTCCCTGAGAACACACACGGGGAGAAGATAAAGATGACTCCCTGAGAACACACTCGGGTAGAAGATAAAGATGACTCCCTGAGAACAACCTCGGGTAGAAGATAAAGATGACTCCCTGAGAACAAACTCGGGGCGGGGATAAAGAAGACTCTCGAGAACAAACATGGAAGAAGAGAAAGACTCCCTGAGAACACACTCAGAGAGAAGATAAAGACGACTCCCTGAAAACACACTCGGGGTGAACATTAAGACAGATTCATGTTCTTCAGCAGGCTACATTACAGTACCAGACCAACAGACACCAGTATATAGAGAAAGAGTTTCTGCTGTTCTGTTAAGCACTTGGCTTGTATCAGAGTTCACTCCTATCAAACAGACAGCTCCATACTGACACAACAACTTGGCTATATAGCTCAAATACTTTCAATAATTTCACTCGGTGCAATAAAGACCGGGTTGAATGACTGGTATGGACGAGTGGAGACTTACAGGGTTGTGTTGGATTTGGGAGACATTATGTGTGGCGGTCAGGGTGGTACTGTTGCCCTTCTCTATACCAAGCAGCTGTACTGTAGTCTGGAGCATGTTGGAACTATGGTCGCGTATGAGAACCTGGCATCACAGCATATTCACACATCACAAAACATCAGACTTCAACTCAACCAGCTGCATCATCTATGGTGACAATAAAGCCAGCATTAGAACTGCATCAATGACAACAATGGCTTTCGACCAGGGATCATGAATTACAATATTGTGGTTGAATGGGTTGACAGAGTTAACCTATTTAGTGACTATAATCAGGATCAGAAAGGATTATGAGAATTCAAATATTACAATGGAGCAATCATTGATCAGTGACACTCCAGCAAAATGATTGACAAGTGATGCATGGATGCAGACTTACCGAAAGCTGTCGGTCCGACGGACATGACCGGCAAAATTTGATACGCTCCGACGATTTCAGAACAGAATTCGGTCCGACTGTCCGGCTTTTTAAATTCCCGGTAACCGGGTTTTAGCATTAACTTAAGGCCCGGCAGTCGGGTTTTTGCATGAAGGCATTAGAACAACGTTATACGTGTTTTCATTGGTCGCTTTCGGCACAGTGCCCGTACAAAACCAATCGTTGTGTATGTTACATACTGCCAGTCGTTCTCGCAGCTATGGGGTCGCTGAAGTTTTACGTTTCGGTCTGACAGATTTTCTTTCGGTCTGACGTATTTATTTGTCTTGTCAGACCGAATGTCCGACACTTTTTTTTAACTTTCGGGAAGTCTGTGGATCAATCAGCCAGGGGTCAGGGGAGACTGACCTCTACGGGATTCTCGTTGCGCAGCGTGATGATCATGGTGCGCTTCTCCCCCACGCCCAGAGTGCCAAAGTCCAGCTGACCTTTGAATATCTCAGGTCGATGGTGAACCACCTAGAATCAGAGGGACTTCCTCATCAATACATACATATGGGATTCATCGAGTCTATGAATGGTGATGATCCATGCACAGCTTACTCTACCAAACTCATCCTAGAGACTTAGTGGTATTTGGGTTTTCAATACAAATGACACCTTTTTGTAGACCTGCAGGAAGCTGTGGAGTAGCACTGACCTTGAGTTTGCCGTTGTATATGTAGACGGGGATACGGAAGATGGATGCGTTGGTGTGAAGCAGTAAGTGACTATGCAGATTGCTGGTGGTAGTGTTAGGGTGGAAGAGGAGCTGTAAAAGCTTCACCGTCGAGTTGGGCTTCAGCGATACGGCACGCACAAAATTAGACACCTGACAACACACCAATGCCAATGTCACAGAAAGATGTTATGGTTTTTGTGGAATGATTACCAGACCATTGTGGACATCATAACGTGCGAGGCCAGCAGGCGTCCTTAGTGGACATCATAACGTGCGAGGCCAACAGACGCACTATTGCATATGAACTAGACATCCACAAAAACCATTAGATAAATGACCTACTGACCATTTATGGTTTTAAAGCTAATTTTCCTTACGTTTTACAGTCACAGACAAAAAATTCTCAATGCCATAGATAAACGTTCCTTACAGACAAGACACGTTGAAGATCGGACAAGACAGACACATTGTAGACCACAATCGTCTTGTTGAAGGTATTAGTAATTGGGAGATCTCGACTAACATTCTTAACAACGCCTTTACCAGTATAAAACAAGGTTATATTATGATCGTAATCCAGGGACCTGAAACCACACACACATCAACACAGGTAAACAGAGACAAGAACAAGACTAGAATTCAAACCCGCAACTCTATATATTTATGGTTTGATTGATGAGAGGGTGTGATACTGACCCATGAAGAACAGCCGCCCGGTAGGGAATAGATAGGGAATACTGGGAGCTGCTTGAGTGGATGGATACGCTGCCAGTCCAATGCCTTACATACTCGGCCTTATTAGCTGACAACACACAAAGTCAATGTGATCCAAGTTAACACAGCTTGACCATGGAAAGTGAAGAATGGGCATGATTTGGATGGTGAAGAATGGGCATGATTTGGATGGTGAAGAATGGGCATGATTTGGATGGTGAAGAATGGGCATGATTTGGATGGTGAAGAATGGGCATGATTTGGATGGTGAAGAATGGGCATGATTTGGATGGTGAAGAATGGGCATGATTTGGATGGTGAAGAATGGGCATGATTTGGACGGTGAAGAATAGGCATGATTTGGATGGTGAAGAATGGGCATGATTTGAACGGTGAAGAATGGGCTTAATTTGGATGGTGAAGAATGGGCATGGTATGGCAATATCCTAGGCAACCATAAGTGTCAATTATTTCTGGACACACATCAGGTCAAGGAAACCATTTCAACCAAACAGGACACAAGTTGTGTCCTGCTAATAGCTCTATGGACAAGTTGTAAAGTGGAGCTGGTATCATCTCACCATGAAACGAGATTCTCGCTACCGGCATGGGATGGAGTATGTCAGGTTGCAGCTGTACCGGCCAGAAGTCTATACTGATAGCTGGGTTAGGTGGCGTTACAGTAACATTCTGAAATCACAAATGCATGAAATGGTTTAATATTCTTTAGAAGTGTGTGGTTAAACATTGCCTGTGGAAATCAGTCAGTCACATACTACACACCAGCAGACACGACACTGATAACGTCCACCATAGGAACAGACAACCAGAGGCAAGCAGCACCTTAATGCTTATATCCACCTTAATAACACCCCAACAAATAGACGAGTTTCCCTGATGACAGGTGCCCCTGATACGAGTGAAGACACTGCAGGACTCACAATAATATGGAGAGGGGCAGAGCCTGAGTTGAGCAGATTCAGCGGCAGTATTTTTGGGCTGTCGTGTGACCGTAGCAGCCCGTAATCAAGTAGTTCTAACGGTGAATATATCCCCGGCTGTCCGGTCACCTCCACTTCGACCGGCAGGATCAACACGTCTTCCACTAACGGCATCCGTGACGGCAACGACGATTCCTGGTTCGTCTTTATACGAATGAACGCCGTGTGGTTCGTTTCTGTCCGCGCTAAAAAATTTGCCTTCATAATAGGCCTAGTTTGAAATGGTGGTATCTCCTGTGAAACACAAATGCATTCAGTTAACACAATCGCAAGATAACAGGTGGGATACCAAACAATCTTAACCTAAGCAACTTTTGTCTGGCTGGTTATAAATTTTATTTGGAAGGGAAAAATTCAGCTATGCCAGTAAAAATTATGCCAAAAAAAAAAAATTAGCTTAACAATGTATGGAGTCAAGCTTGGCTGATGGCAGCGAGACATAGTGTAACGGTGTATTGATTCCACTCACCCACAGCTCTTGGTTGGCTTCCTTCTCTCCTGATGGTAACTCTAAATGCAAGTCACCCCCACTTGAATAAATTTCTTGTATCTGTTAACATACACCCTCTACATAACATGTCTGTACAACATAGCCATCATTATCCCCAGCAACACTCAAGGTAGTAATTCAATTAACATGCTGAGGATCACAAACACAGAGTGAAGACACTTACTTGTAATATGGAATTGTATGGATTATGAAGCTGGATTAAAGGGGAAAAACTGCTATTGATGGGTAATCGGGCTCCAAGAAAGGGGCGCACCCGGTATGGATTGGGTACCCCTACCCCGACAACCTGCAACAAACACACTTCATATTGTACGCAGTTCCTATAACACAAACTATGTGCCACAATACCCCAGTTGGAGCACCCGTAGGTGAGGGGAAATGCAGGACGGGGGCTGTGTATCAAAACCTAGACAGCTCGCTTCCTGTAGAACAACTGCCAGTAGGTAAGCTAGCAAGGCTTTATGGAGGTGAGGTTCTGGATTGCTTTGTTTGATACTGACAGATGCTGGGGCAAAGCTTTATGAAAGATTGAGAAGATCAGGCTGCTGCAACAGCAGCCATAGCAACCATGATCACAATGGACAGTAAATCAAAGAAAGCTTGGGGTTATTTTATATCTTACCAACCAGAATAACAGCAAAAGAGTCTTGTAGCTATTAATCTGATAACACGGACAGATCCATACTGTGGGAACAGGACAATGCATGAATAAGGCGTCAACAATGTATTCGTCCCTCACTATTGTTACAGGATAAAATGGCATTCATATATGTACTCCAACAAAACTGAACAAGCTCCCCGGCTTCAACAACTCTCAAAACCACTGACTCCCACTTGCAAATGCACTTTGAAAATAGCTTCTTGAATCAACACACCAGTGGCATAGTTTGGCAAGTCAATACCAAAGTATGATTACTCGGTTACCTGATATTTAAAAGGGCCTTTTGATGTGTGAATGTAAAGTGTGTTTTCCACATTGCCTTCTTGTCGGGCTAAAAACACCACTTCAAAGCTGGTATTACCGCCAGGGGGCACCAGCTGCAACAGACAACACATGGTTACAATAGTAGAACAAATACAATTGGTGATGTGTGTTATATGGTGCAAGCCCAGAATACACGTAGGAGATCAGAGTATATTATACACCACCAGTATTCATTGAAGGCGATCAGTGTACATTATAGGGGACCACTGTACATTGTAGGGGATCAGAGTTCATTGTAGGGGATCAGAAATCATTGTAGTGGATCACGTCTTTGTAGGGGATCAGAAATCATTGTAGTGCACCAGTGTCCATCGCATTTGAGAAGTGTTCATTGTAGTGGATCAGAGTTCATTGTAGGGGAGTATTGTTCATTGTAGGGGAGCAGTGTTCATTGTAGGGGAGTTGTTTCATTGTAGGGGAGTATTGCTCATTGTAGGGGAGTATTGTTCATTGTAGGGGAGTTGTGTTCATTGTAGGGGAGTATTGTTCATTGTAGGGGAGCAATGTTCATCGTAGGGGAGTTGTGTTCATTGTAGGGGAGTATTGTTCATTGTAGGGGAGTATTGTTCATTGTTGGGGAGCAGTGTTCATTGTAGGGGAGCAGTGTTCATTGTAGGGGAGTATTGTTCATTGTAGGGGAGTATTGTTCAATGTAGGGGAGTATTGTTCATTGTTGGGGAGCAGTGTTCATTGTAGGGGAGCAGTGTTCATTGTAGGGGAGCAGTGTTCATTGTAGGGGAGTATTGTTCATTGTAGGGGAGCAATATTCATTGTATGGGAGCAGTGTTCATTGTAAGGAGGAGTCAACAATGTTGCGTATCAGCGAACCATGCAGGCGATCAGCGTTGAGTGAATGCGATCACCAACCGTGAACACCAGCCTGTGAGGCCGATAGAACGGGGGTGGCCAATGGAGGATGGCTGCCGTATGTTTTGCAGGCACAGCAATATGAGGTCGCTTTACACATCGACACCTCAACAAAACCCAGATCCTATTCACACCCTACTACCTACACCGCAACCTATCTGTCCATACTTATGCTAGTTAATACGACTTGAGTATGGAAGTAGAGAGAGGGCGTGGCGTGTTTTACTTACAGGTGACGCCAGGCAGGGTACATTAACACTAGAGTGAACTAATGCAATATGAAATACGATAACAACCATTAGTAACTTTCTCACGAATACCCAGAACACGTACACCATTCATGCCATCCGCGTTATAGCGGCGCTGGGCATAGGCAGGGGGGAGGGGGTGACAACCCCTTCTCACTTATAACTAGCAGGTCACGTCCAGTGGAGAAAGTTAAAACGTCATCTATTTGAATATCTAATATCGACCTCTACGTGTTGTTTCGTCGCTGGCCACCATCTCGACGTACTTGGCAGTTCGGTAACTCTCAGATGTAACATTAGCGCATGCTAAGAATAGAGCTCCCAGAACCCCACGCATTAGATGGAAGATAGTGGTGTGAATAGCGTGTGTGTAGGTAGAAATCAATAGGAAACGCACGGGAGACAGCCGCGGTGACGCGCGGCAGTTAAGTGGCTCGTCACCTCAGCTTACCTCCTGTCTAGACTTTCTTGATGAGTGCCATCTATACCTGTGAGGTGGGTTGACAATGGCGTTTAGCACAGGAATCAACAGGTGGAAATGGCTAGCGAGGTCTCATTAACCTGACATGAACAAATCATTACAATACAACCGTTATCATAACTGGCAACCCCCGAGTGGACAGTACGAGTGGACCATCAGACCATCCCACTGACCACTCACCACCTTTCCCACAACGACCGCGCTGGCACAGGCCGGGAAGCTTGGGTTGGTCATTACAGGTGACCGGCAGGATGCCAAGTGAAAATTATGCTATCGATAACAATAGAAATTTCACCCGACGTCAGTGTCGTTCAAGTTCATACGGTAAGAGGCGAGCGCGGGGTGACCTGGGCGGGTGAGACTCGGGTGTCCTCCTTGCCATAGATAAAGGTCCAACGGCCGTAAGACAAGCTTACAAAGCATATATTTTGGCAGAGATAACGGCCAAGGAAGATTGGGACGCAACAGGCCAAAGCAACAGGCCGCGTAAAGGTAGGCATGGAAGGTCCTACAGTGGAGGTGGTCGTGTAAAGGTAGGCATGGGTGGTCCTACAGTGGAGGTGGTCATGTAAAGGTAGGCATGGGTGGTCCTACAGTAGAGGTGGCCGTGTAAAGGTAGGCATGGGTGGTCCTACAGGGGAGGTGGTCGTGAAAAGGTAGGCATGGGTGGTCCTACAGTAGAGGTGGTCGTGTAAAGGTAGGCATGGGTGGTCCTACAGGTGAGGTGGTCGTGTAAAGGTAGACATGGGTGGTCCTACAGGGGAGGCGGTCGTGTAATGGTAGGCATGGGAGGTCCTACAGGGGAGGTGGTCGCGTAAAGGTCGGCATGGAAGGTCCTACAGGGGAGGTGGTCGTGTAAAGGTAGGCATGGAAGGTCCTACAGTGGAGGTGGTCGTGTAAAGGTAGACATGGGTGGTCCTACAGGGGAGGCGGTCGTGTAATGGTAGGCATGGGACATGGTCCTACAGGGGAGGTGGTCGTGTAAAGGTCGGCATGGAAGGTCCTACAGGGGAGGTGGTCGTGTAAAGGTAGGCATGGAAGGTCCTACAGGGGAGGTGGTCGTGTAAAGGTCGGCATGGAAGGTCCTACAGGGGAGGTGGTCGTGTAAAGGTCGGCATGGAAGGTCCTACAGGGGAGGTGGTCGAGTAAAGGTAGGCATGCGTGGTTCTTTCAGGGGAAGTGGTCGTAGTCAGGTTGGGTAAGATGGTCTTAAAAGGAAGTGGTAAGGTTATGCAGCGGTGGTCGCATATGTGAGGGAGCCGTACTGGGAAAGTGGTCGTACAGAGGAGGTAGTCGTGCTTGGGTACTCTGGAAAACCCAACATGGAGAAGATAGCGCCCCAGACCGCATAGACTATGCCAAAAATGCATTAGCTGTGATGATGTATTGATGTTCAGCGCAACCGACACTTGTATTTCCTCCCAAGGTGAAACGCCGAGTAAGTTGTAACGGACATAGTTCTATTTCATATCCGCTTTGTTAGCAGATGACACGCTTCCTCGGGCAGCCCAGTAAGCCTTACTCAGTATAAGGTCTAGGCAATGAACTTGATGCAGAACCAAGCCGACTAGAAACGCTCGCCACGCCTTGGGGAAGTAAAAGCAGCCACACATTGCCCTCGTCATCAGTCAGCCATGCAATACCGCGAGCTAATGGTGGTGGAGAACTAGGTCGACGCAGGAGGCATATCACCAAGCCTCTACTGCAGGCTATAGACCAGGGTACCATGCTGACAAAAGAC
Organism: Urechis unicinctus; assembly: GCA_034190875.2. Lineage (NCBI taxonomy): Eukaryota > Metazoa > Annelida > Polychaeta > Xenopneusta > Urechidae > Urechis > Urechis unicinctus. The sequence goes on from CM067353.1 coordinate 86,419,354, forward strand.
AGTCACTGGGCGGGTTGGTAGCCATGGTAGGTCAGAGGGGATTGAGAAGCTCGATCAAGGTCTTATAGCAAACTATGTCAAGCTGTCGAGTCTCTTGCTTGAGACAAGAAGCGGCGTGATTCCCCTGACGATGACGTCACGAGCGGCGTGATTCCCCTGACGATGGCGAGCAATTGAACTCGACGAGAGAACCATATGCGTTATTGGTCAGGAGAAGATATCAATCCCTAAATAAGGCCAGGTTCATGATGTACGACGCGCTATTAGTGTAGTACACCCACAATATCACACACAGTTTGAAAGAAAGAAACAGTTGTAATCGTCTCATGAGTCAATATATAAGCGATTGTCGATTACCTTATCTTGGAAAAACGAACAATGGAAGTGAAGTGTTCTGCCGGATATAGAGAAGAGATGGAGCGTGTGCAGCGGGTCAGGGTTGTAAATGATGACTCGCTCTGTGGACGGCATCCCAAGTGATCTGCACATCACACATACATCATCGACGTCATATGGTGATATGGGCTCATATAGACACAAGGTCACGGATATAAGATGTCATCATGTCAAGGTCATCACACAAAGGTCACAATGCATTAACGTGAATGCAAAAAAGGCCACGAAGGGTTAAGAATGCATAAAAGCCACGAAGGGTTAAGAATGCATAAAGGCCACGAAGGTTTAAGAATGCATAAAGGCCACGAAGGATTAAGAATGCATAAAGGCCACGAAGGATTAAGAATGCATAAAGGCCACGAAAGGTTAAGAATGCATAAAGGCCACGAAGGGTTAAGAATGCATAAAGCTGCCATTTATTGGGAATGAAAAAATGTTACTATGGAGATGGAATATCTAAAGGCCACGAAGGGGTCAGAATGCATTCTGGAATAAGAATACACAAAGGCCGTAAAAGGGTACGAATGCATATAGGTCATTATGGATGAGGCATATTTACTGGCCACGGTGGGTAGAAATGCGTAAAGGTCACGAGGGTGTAGGGATGCAAAACGGTAGCTGTCGATTGGGAATCACACAAACAGTTTGGGAACCCGAATGTTAAACATACACCAAGATAAGGAATGCGCCAATAAGGCTTGCTATGCATTACGGTTACCAATGAGTAGGTATGCATTATGGTTGCTATGGGGTAGGTATGCATTACGGTTGACAATGGGTAGGCATGCATTATGGTTGCTATGGGGTAGGTATGCATTACGGTTGACAATGGGTATGAATGCATTATGGTTGCGATGGGGTAGGCATGCATTATGGTTGCTATCGGGTAGGTATGCATTACGGATGACAATGGGTAGGCATGCATTATGGTTGCTATGGGGTAGGTATGCATTATGGTTGCTATGGGGTAGGCATGCATTATGGTTGCTATGGGGTAGGTATGCATTACGGTTGACAATGGGTAGGCATGCATTATGGTTGCTATGGGGTAGGTATGCATTACGGTTGACAATGGGTATGAATGCATTATGGTTGCGATGGGGTAGGCATGCATTATGGTTGCTATTGGGTAGGTATGCATTACGGTTGACAATGGGTAGGCATGCATTATGGTTGCTATGGGGTAGGTATGCATTATGGTTGCTATGGGGTAGGCATGCATTATGGTTGCTATCGGGTAGGTATGCATTACGGTTGACAATGGGTAGGCATGCATTATGGTTGCTATGGGGTAGGTATGCATTATGTTTGCAATGGGGTAGGTATGCATTATGGTTGCTATGGGGTAGGTATGCATTATGGTTGCTATGGGGTACGAATGAACGGTCGCTATGGAGTTCGAAAGAAAAAAGGTCATTATGAGGTAGGATTGCGTCAAGGTCACTGCGAAATGGGATTGCGTTAAGGTCACTGTCAGATAAGAATGCACTGAGATCACCTTGAGATGGTGTACTCGAGTGGCTACAATCACGCATTGCGGTCATATTATTATACACAAGAGCTCCTGGTAAGTTGGCTGGGTAACATGGCACACATATGGCACACAGAGACGACCTTATTACAGGGACACGGGGGTTGAGGGCGGTGGCTGGCAGTATACACGAGAGAACACAGAAGGAACCACACAGGGCATTTCCTTGGATGGAGTTACACAGCACACGGGTTTATAGGGCGATGATAAATGAATGAGCGTGTCCAAGCGTACACACGCACTAGTAACACCTTAGCGCGCGCTGGTCATTATATACCCCGGGCAAGAACTCCGCCAATACCCACATACACGTCATGCAATATTGAATGACTCCTTGCCGCGCGTTGCCATGACGCCTTCAGCACTATCGGAGTCTCCAAGCAAACGCCCTTCCACACGCCAATACTAACCTCATTAAACACGCACACCATCAGGCACCATGGAGAACATCACATGACATGAAATCCACACCATACAGTCAATGCTGGCATTACCACACCACACACAAATAGTGCCCCGTCAAACCAAACGCCACTGTGGCGCGCTCAGTTTCTAAATAAAACTCGACATTTTCACAAAAGCCATGAGGAAGTGGTTTATATTTGAGCATATCCCATGACAAGAGTATGTGTCATCAGAAGATGGTGACCAGCCATACTGCAGACCAACTCGGTTAGGTCATACTGCAGACCAACTCTGTTAGGTCAAATGGCAGACCAACTCGGTTAGGTCATACGGCAGACAAACTAGGTTTGGTCATATTGCAGACCAACTCTGTTAGGTCAAATGGCAGACCAACTCGGTTAGGTCATACTGCAGACCAACTCGGTTAGGTCCAACTCGGTTAGGTCATATGGCAGACCAACTCGGTTTGGTCATACTGCAGACCAACTCGGTTAGGTCATATGGCAGACCAACTCGGGTTGGTCATACTGCAGAACAATTCAGTTAGGTCATACTGCAAACCAACTCGGTTTGGTCATACTGCAGACCAACTCGGCTTGGTCATACTGCAGACCAACTCGGCTTGGTCATACTGCAGACCAACTCGGTTAGGTCATACAGCAGACCAACTCGGTTAGGTCATACTGCAGACCAACTCGGTTTGGTCATATTGCAGACCAACTCGGTTAGGTCATACAGCAGACCAACTCGGTTAGGTCATACGGCAGACCAACTCGGTTTGGTCATACGGCAGACCAACTCAGTTAGGTCATATTGCAGACCAACTCGGCTAGGTCATACTGCAGTCCAACTCGGTTTGGTCATACGGCAAACCAACTCAGTTAGGTCATACTGCAAACCAACTCGGTTAGGTCATACTGCAGACCAACTCGGTTTGGTCATGACGCCCAGCTCAGAGCTTGCTGCCAGTCTCGCAATGACCAATTAGAACCGCCATTCGGTTGACTACCTCTACAAATCCCTCCATTAACGAACAGCAGTTTAGTGACGGGAACCCATCTGTCTGTATGTCCTGATTACAGACCCACAGAGCCGGAGAGGGTCTGATACGGACACCGGCATTAAGACGCCCGTGCGGTGACTTCCACGATTGACTCCCATGAACGGCAGCAGTATTTCCTCTTGCATACATAGCAATTGTCTCCAGGTTGACCTTAGTGCGGACGGGCGCAACACGACCTGTCAGCAAATGAGTTCGTGTTGGCGTCTAGACGTGCCGCTAGTACAAGCATTACACAGTCTATAACAGCCGTCGTGTTGGTCGACAGACATGTGTATATGGACATAGGGACAGATGCATGCTGAGTTGACAAAGTGTAGTCGTGTAGTGGGACATGGCTGCCCGGGTCATATACAACAATATGCGGCCTGTTCAACTAACTTGTGTCGAGCTTGTCGAACATTATTAACTCAGTTGGTGTATGTTCCACACGCTCTAAACAATCCACGATAATGAAGGCGGGGTCGGGGGGGGGACGTTTTCAAAGTGGACCGGAAACCGGGGATGCAGTCCCAAATTTCATGCATTTGCCATTATGCCGTGACAACAGGAGCGGGACCCAGGAAGCGGGACCCCGGGAGAGGGACGTGATTACAACGTGTGACAGTGTTCACAACACGGTAGGAGGAAATCGACAGTAGGTCACCTTCACAAGACATACATTTAACACCTACACACTCTTGAATCTAATCTGATAAGAGCGGGGGAGAGGGGGGGGAGTCTACTTGAACAATGCCCGCAGTTGACAACCATTGAGTGACTGTGGCGCCTTCGTAATGACGTCACACTAACGTCATGTTGCATTGTGAACACTGATAAGTTCTACATACAGTCACCAGGACTATCATAAACCTATAAATAGCTTACTACCTTCATCCTACACCAGACTCACTCATTCAATGCCTTGCCATACTATTCTAATTCAATCATCACAGGCAAAACTGACCCAATGAGAGCCTGATAGAATGAGATATAGTCAGGCAGGAGCGCCAACCTACATGGCGAGTGTCTGGGTACTGGTGGGCGCACCTGCTAATACACATGGCCACGAAGCGCCTGTTTAGTATGCTATCAGGATATGGGTCTGCATACTACCACTAGGACAGGGTAAAGTGACTGTTGAGGCGTTACACACATCAGCTCATACCGCGTTCACCCGACCACATCACACCACACCACAATAAACCACACATATCACATCACACCACAATAAACCACACATATCACATCACACCACATCACACCACAATAAACCACACATATCACATCACACCACATCACACCACAATAAACCACATATCACATCACATCACACCACAATAAACCACACATATCACATCACACCACATCACACCACAATAAACCACACATATCACATCACACCACACCACATCACACCACACCACAATAAACCACTCATATCACATCAGTCATCACAAACCCCTCCTCACCACTGGGCCCTGCACCACTCCTCGCCACAGGGACCTACACCACTCGGCCCTGCACCACTCCTCACCACAGGGCCCTGCACCACTCCTCACCACAGGGCCCTGCACCACTCCTCGCCACAGGGCCCTACACCACTGGCCCTGCACCACTCCTCACCACTGGGCCCTGCACCACTCCTCACCACTCGGCCCTGCACCACTCATCACCAATCGGCCCTGCACCACTCCTCGCCACTCCCTACACCACTCGGCCCTGCACCACTCCTCACCACTGGGCCCTACACCACTCCTCACCACTCGGCCCTGCACCACTCCTCGTCTCATGCTGTACGCAGTGACATGATTACAATCATACTTACTGCTGTTGAAAATCCAACATGGGAGGGTCGAACTGTAATGGATTTGCCAATAAACTTCCATCTTGTATGCTGCACACAAATAGAAAGTGGGATATCAAGCTCGGTTATAGCTCACAAGCTCAAACAACCGTTTATAACAAGACACATGCAACTCAATCATCTCCCACTACAATCACCTGATGGCTGTGCATTAGATACCTCACCAGTATCCACATGCATCAACCAAGTACATGTACATTCACTTAGTACTTATGTTAATTATCAGGGCTCTCGGAAACCCGAGGTTCCGGGTTCCTGACCCGCGATTCTTCCAGTGGACCCGCGTCTATACGGCCTGCGGGTCCTGTGGACGCGCGAGATTTGTGATGCCGTGCATCCATTACGCAAAGCTACAAAATTCACGAGATTGTTAATTTGCCCGCCTGCAGGTGAAATGAAAGCTCGAAAGTCGTCGCCCGACTGGCGAGTGCAAGTTGAAACTAGAGACTAAAATAAGTAGATTCTCCTGACTTGTTTGTGTTGGTTATCGCATGGTCGCGTGGGTGATATGGGGAAAGAACACGAGGATATATCATCCGCGTCACCATACGATAACATACTTATCGCGATGGCACCTACACGCGATAATCAAGCACGACGCTGTCTCCTAATAATTATAATTAGCGTGAACCTATGCCAGTGATTTTGATGCCAGTGGTTTACGAGCCTCCGTAGTGTTGCCATGTTAGAGCAGTGGTGCTCTGTGAGGGACCTTCTCAAATCTGGTTGCTGATTGGTGATATATCAACACGGTCGCAGTTATCGCACAGCAAACGGTGCGTTTGAGGCGATATGGGAAAAAGACCGAGCTTTTTCTCGAGCTCTGATTGGCTGAGAGTATGGTGCCATGTGATAAGAATAGATAGAGCACGCTGATAAGCTCACTCTGCGCCCGCCAGGTCAACGCAGTGGCGACAGCTTTTCTCGCCAAGAAACGCGCTACACTGTACGGGTGTTACGCTTTCTTTACACGGCGTAAGTAAGCGAATTCAATCATACTTTATTCTTTTTAATGCTTGCCGGTGGGTACGAAACATTGGGGGTCACGTTTGTGGTCTAGATGATAGTGACAAGAAGGTTTGGTTTCAGAGTATTGACATTATCTGTTCTATTGCGAAGAGATATGCAGATAGAATCATAACATTAAATTATCACAGCGTGTTTTACCAACTGAACTTCACCCAGTTGGCAGAATTAATATGCATGCAATGTTTGTAGATAGGCGTTTGTGGTTTTGTGTTCAGTTATCAATAAACATCTATTTGGACCCTCGAGTTTCTTGTGGACCCCCAAAATTTTAACCTGAGGGTCCTGGACCCTTGATAATTTTTGGCTAGCGAGAGCCCTGTATTAATTATGTACAGGTATCTAATCATTACCCTAACACTAAACATTAACCTGGTACCTGAGCATTATACTAGTACCTGGACTTTATCCCATTAACTAGGCATTCACCTGGTACCAGGTGCAAGTCGATTGATCTGATGCCAGGACATCAATAAAGAGTACACAGCAAACATACAGGTCAACACCCTTAGCATGACACGATTCCACATCACCACAGGCTCAATTGCCAATAGGAAAAATAATCACAATATCTCTGTCAGTTAATACTGAGTAGATATTACCGAACCATGTCACAGTCACAACTACGTCATGTCTGGCTCATATGTTCGTATACGTCACACGGACATTGCTCATAAAGGAGGGTAGGTAAAATAATCCTGGAGCAGCACCGCGCTAATTGGCATTGTGCTGCCAAAGTAGCCATTAGATAGATGCTGTCACCGCCGACAATCACAGTAACGCTGACTCAAACAGAATACACCTTGTTAATTGGACAGAGACCATCTGGTCCCAAGAAACCGCCGCTTTCAGTTAGTAATTCCTTCTTGCCAGTCTGCTGATCATTAGCCCGGGCGCCAATCAAGGTTACAAAGAACTCGAGGAGAAAGCATAGCAGTGCAATATTTATCAATATGTAAGTAGCAATGAACAGATTCTAACGATTTTATAGAGTTCAATTTCCATGTCCAGGCACCACATGTCAGAGAATGCTAGGGCACACGTCCAAACCAAACTTCATCACAGAAGCTTCATTTACGGGCAATTGGCCAACATGTGCAACAGACGTTCCAACAAACCAACCGTTAATATGTCTCATTTTTTTGCTGCATCATAAGGGCACTTTCGCGCGACGTTAGTTTGGCATATAAGAAACTGTGATGTCATGCAACTAAATATTGACGCTGAGTGAAATAGTCTCACACCCTCGTCCACAGAACAGCTCCATGTTGTATTAGCCCACGTGACCAAGACGAGTAAGTCACCAAGCCTTCTTCGCCTAGCAACCAGGGTTGGCAAGGTTGAAGCTTCCAATAAGGGTCAGGGTCGCTCGGTTACTCCGCTGACCATGGGAGCTAAATATGGACGATGGGTCAACACGGAAACAGCTGACCCCTATACCGGCATGTCAGATCAATATAGACAATACTTGGAATAAGTATGGAGTCGGTGAGGCGTGGGGGGGGGGGGGGGGGGGGCTATTGAGAGAAGATAGCGAGGTATCCGTCACCCGTACAGCGGGGTTCAAGCGGGCGAGCCATCCGTCACCCGTACAGCGGGGGTCAAGCGGGCGAGCTGTCCGTCACCCGTACAGCGGGGTTCAAGCGGGCGAGCCATCCGTCACCCGTACAGCGGGGGTCAAGCGGGCGAGCTGTCCGTCACCCGTACAGCGGGGGTCAAGCGGGCGAGCTATCCGTCATCCGTACAGTGGGGGTCAAGCGGAAAAGAAGCAGAACGCCTTATCATCATCACGTCCCCACAGCCTGCTAAAACGACCTAACATAAACAACGTTTAACTAATATCCGGATAGTGATTCTACATTTTCTATTCAACATTCAGTTTTCACACCATTAAAACAGCAGTGTTCCTTTGTGGCACGATTTTGCCAAGACGTTCCTGTAGTAGGACTGTCACAATGAGAATAGTAATTCACAGAAGCCCAGTGTATAGCATACTGGGTAACAAAGAGTGATGACCACATCAGAAACACCACACTATTCAAACCACGTTCCCCTTGACATACCTGTTATTACCGCGCATTATAGTCACGGCGAATACAAATAACAGGAAGCCCAGGTGATCCCTCCCAACTTTTAAACCGCTTAAGAGCGCAGGGGATTCTAAGAACCCAAAACCATAGCAATACCGGACGGATGACCAGCGGCAATTCTATTATCCCCGCAGACTGAAAACCCAAGGGCCATGGAAATCAGATCACTAAACACACGCCTTTACATCCCTTGCTCGCTATTCATTGAACCCCTCGTCACAAAACTAATGGTCTGGCCGAATCATCCCGTAGCACTGCTGTCGCTATATGTGTTCTGACCATTTCCGGCCATTTAACGCGCCACGAGGCCGATTTGGCGTTGTTAATAACACGCAGACTCATGTGATAATCCCAACCTGCTACCGTCTGTCATAGCACAACCGTATTAACAAACCGGCAGCCTATCGTAGTGCGCCGTCGCTGATGAGAACAGCCTCAACATGCAGCTACGACGATTAACATACACACCTCACAGCGTGATGATCAAACCAAGTAGAACAGAAACATCGTATAAAGGTGAACAATGAGGCGAAAGAAACAGACTGCAGCAAATCGACAACACAAAGCCCGCTTCGCGACTCATTGGGCTGAGCTGACTTGCAGCCCTAATCCCACACAATGCCTCCGTAGCCATGGCAACGGTATGATGCACGATGGCAAAGTAACAAAAGATATTAGCAGCGACGCCGCATCCGTGTTAACCGGGGACAGTATCACATTACCAGGCAACTGTGGTCGTGAACGTGCCCGACGCATTTATACATTGGTGAACGAAAACCCGGATGGGAAGTTGGTGTCATTCGAAGGCGGGCAACACGGGTGGGCATTAAAGGTTACTACTGCGAATGCAAACGTTGCCCCTTAGGCGACAGGATATTGTGGAAAAGTGAAATGATACGAGATAATCAAGCTACCAACAACCGCTTCACCCTAGAGACCCCACATCCGTCATCAACCCAGTCATTCCTATCAGCACTGGTTGCACAATAAAATGGCATCATTTCCTTCAAAGAATACATCTTAATGCAACATATGGGATGCTTAATGCAGCAGATTTCCAGCACAATATCACAGCCCTCACAACCACAGAGAAAAGCGTATACGAGATCTTGTATCACTTACTGATAAGCTGGGTTACCAATCTTGTGTCAAGCTCAATAGAGGACAAGATAGGAGCATTTATCTCCACCACTTCCTATTCTGGGCCTCTGATCTTCCACTGATTACAGCCTAATATGGGAACCACTTTGACAGGTCTCTTAACCTCGACTCTCTCGTTTATCACTTGTTAGCGGAAATCATTATCAGTTAGAATAGCTCTAGTAACCAGCTAATATGGCAAGACTGTTTCCAGCTTTAGACAGGTGCATTGAACCAATTTACGTTAAACCAAAACTAGTACAATAACATACAAATGGCAGAATGTCCGTTGCTACAAGGCTGGACCATAAGAAAACTGAACTATGACATGTTGTCTACCGTGGAATTATTCAATGCTTCAGACAAAACAGGACTGTTTAAATGGAGCCTTCATAAAAATAAAACAACCAAATAGATCTGTTCATTCTGAAGCTTGGAACTACAATCGAACTTCGGAATAGCCTATGTTGGAAAATGGATAATCAACAAAGAAAAGAGGGCAACATTATTACAAACAAAATGTCAATGGAAAAATGACCTTGAATTTCCAGATACATTACCTTGGGAAACACATTGACAAATGTAAAAACATTGTATTTGGCTTAAATTCAGCTTCAATAAATATTCATGCCCGTCATAATGCATCTTACATGCCCCAACCAAAACAGTACATGACCATGAAAACTACAGTGATGGCAATTTCATAGTTTAATACCAAAGTTTTAGGAAACGTAGATTTACCTTATTTCTTGTAAATTTTGACCAGGTATAACCTGTAAAGAAGAAAAGATTCATTATAAGTAATTGAGCAAACATTTATATCACATATAAGTCAAAGAGCTTGCTACCCAAGAGAGTACATAGGGCTAATAGTCTGCACAAAGACCAAGAACATGGTTTTCAATATGAATTCAATGGAACAACATGACTAAGAATCAGATTTTTCTCTTACTTGGAGGGGCATGGTATCCACCATATATCTCAATTCATTGTCTGTTTGAATAAAGGCTGAAATCAAAAAAAGTAACTCTTTAGCTGGAAAAGAATATCCAATGACTGGTTAACAACCAAAACAAGGATTTATCTTCTAAAAATTGCACACCAATGAATTTGTACATTTCTACTGCCATTCATAGAACAGCAAATGTAAATCTTATACTGCAATATTCATGACAGAATCTCCCAAACATGATAACTCCAATCATTCAATCAACAATCATTTGACCAATGATCTAACATGAAAAAATGATTATGGGTTTAATACATGAAGATGACAACCTAAGTTTCTGATAGGTTGTGGCCCAGTCATGGCACAATAAAATGGGCTTTGGTTAACCACTATCTGAAACTCAGCTAAGCATACAGCAAGTAACTGAGATGAGCAGCTAATAAAGAGGTATCTTTGGTTGTTTGGGTTGGTTAACAGGTATACAGTATCGAACAAACATATCATGTTAAATTACCCTAGGACAGAGCTATGATACACTGTTATAAAATGAGTGCCATTTAAGCCCAAATTCGAATACTTGTTGAGATTTAGAGGGATTAAAGCAAGTCGAATACTGAGAGGCACCGTTCATTGACAGCTGACAGCACATAATATGTAGGTCAACCTGCTATACCAGTCGAAAATTAGCAGAGACAACGGTTTTCGACATTTATATCCATATATCATTTATGAACGAAATGTAATTCTAATGTACACCCACCAAGGGAATACGTAATCTACAATCCATATTTGTGGGTTTACAAGATCCGCGACACTATTTTCGTGCGCAGGCCAACCAGCAGAGAGTGGGATCAAAATATTTTCGATCTTCTGTTGACATTTCGTTTCACCATCAAATAAGACAATACAAGGAACATCGTAGCATAATCATAAGTCCCTACCTTGGCCATGGCTATCAACTGATGCTACAACCGGACAAATGACTTGTATGATGTGCACAACTAAGAATATTTGTAGCATTTCGTGGGCCATGTTTTCTTTCTGTCGCTCACAGCCCGCCATGCTGTTTGATATTAGATACATTATGAGGAAGTAGCTTTACATGTTTATGCTAGTTTTCCTCGATGTTCATTACAAAATAATGCGGGTTTGTAGTATCTCAAAAATATATTGGTGTTTGCTTGCATCGATATATAGTATTTCAAATTTATTTGATGTTATAAATTAGTCTGTTCTCTTTGACAAATTTACGAAACCACATACATAATTTTTCTTAGCTCTGCATGGTAGTGTTGGCAACGTGACATCATACGAATTATAGCTTTTGATTGGCTAACATAGGAATGACCCACTTTCCTGTTCACTCCAATTTTATATGGATTTCATGAAAATGTCATCGAAAAATAAGATCATGATACATTTTAATGATGGATTTGAATTTTAAAAAGTTATTATTTTCTTTGAAAAGTACTATAATTTTGCAGCAGTTCTCATTGAATAGAAAAGTGTCATTATAAATGTACCCAATGGCAGAGGTGACAAGTTGTGGAACCGGAAACAGCTGTGACAGATGTCAACATAGCGGCGAAGACTGATTTTGTTGATCCACGTTTCTTGCTGTTTAAACCAGATAAATCTTGGTAGGAAATTTAATGCTCATTTTGAATCCGGTGTAATCAAGTATCTAGGTTATTATTTATTTAATCATAGATTTTCCAAACTTGGAAGTCACGAACATATCAAAAGATGCATGAAAAGTCACCAAGATGGGAGCCCACGACCACGTTGTCAGGTGGTTGTTCGACAGTTGGAGTGTTGGCAGTGTTGCCAGGTTGCCAAGTTCGGTTTCAGCCCCACTCCAGTATATAAACCGCAATGGTGTACCTTGATGACAATTTAAATTGCTTTGCCTCACCTTTGATTTGTCGTTTATCTGCATCTTATTTTAGTCTGTGCAACTGACGAATTTTTAGCCCTACAACTAGTACAACACGTCCGAAATATATTTTTATATTACCGTTTGACCGGAGCTAACGAATTTTATGCATTACCACGGCCCCAACTTCTTGGGGCATCATTTGTTTACTGGCTGACCTCTGTCATGCTCTGAATTGGGTTCGTTTATGCAGACATAGCCATGGTAGGACGGTAACATAAATATATACCTCAGATGTCCTGTACTAGGCCTAATGCACTAACACACTCGTCATTGTTTTAGTTGCATATCCCTATACACATATCTTATGTTTATACCTTATCACAAAGGTTATTCCCAACAGAACACTTATCGTTACCATTGACTCGGTGATGTAAATTGGGATATAAATAAAGATGTGTTTGCTATTGACAAAGAGCTAAAAGCTAGGCTAAGAGGGCTCACTGTAATTGGCTAATGCAGTATTTCCCGCACACATAGCCCCATTCAGACTGTGATGTACGCATATGCCGTCCTGCATAGATCAAAGCAAACGCAATGGCAAAAATTATATTTCGGCCGGTCGGCACTTCACATCAACGCTGTATATGGATTGAGATTCCTGATGGATATCTCGTGAATGACACTCATACACTGTTTGGTGATTATTAAGCAACTGCCACATAAACTTTGAGGACCACAATTTTCGTTCACGGCATCCTTCATCTTAGCAAAATGTGACATCACATTATGCAGTTTCAGTTTCAAACACAGGAACTTACTAGATTCATAGATGTGAAAATTCATTCTTCATATGAACATTTCGTGTGTGTAACGTGAATGATTGGATTTTTTTGCATAGCATTGGCTTCGATAATTGTTGACGTCCTGCACACCTGATCTATGGCACACACACACATGTGGCGCTACAATGAAACAAACGAAAGCACATGGAACTATTTATCCATAGTCCCAGGAATTGACACATTGATGTTTATATTGATGAACTAGAGGAATCTTATTGGTTAAGGCAACCACCCCACAAATAAACAAGGTGTTAAGACAAGCAGAGTGCTGCACACAGGTGCCGTGTTCACAATTAATCTGGAAGGAGGCTGTTTAGCTTAGCTATAAGCTCTTTGATTTATGTGTTTGGAATCTAATGATGAGGACAGATGTGATGGCATTTGGGTGGAACCGGCCAAGTTAGCATTTAGGGTTTCGGACAGGAATTTGGCATCAGGTAGCATCATATTTTTATAATTATATGATCATTTATCAAATATATACACAGCCTCAGAACTTAACAAATGAATAGATCAGTTACTACGCATGGGCAACTCCACCATTTTTTGGTATCATCATTCAAACTCCCCCAGATTTTGGCTTCCAATACAATCTAGCATCTTCTCTAGGTCACCAATTCAAGTTGATTTCTCAGTTATCATTACCAAAAGCTCTATAGCTTTGGCTGATTAAGTTTTTTTCTTGACAGAATTTGATGATTTTCTATCAAATGCACCTTAAAGGTTGGTTCATCATATCCTTGGAGAATGAAATTACTTATGCATAATTGTTTTCCCTAACCTACTACTAGTACGAGCCTACATAAGTCAACTCCATTTCACCATCAACCATTTGGTGCCATAATATAGCTCAATATTAGTGTTGATGAATTATTTATTTGTTGAGTGCAGAATCTCAGAAGAATGCTGGAAAAGCTTTTTTTCAATCAGGATTTTTTCCCTAACAATAAACTGATCATGTTGTTATATCTAGATCTTGGAAAACAATTACCTTTGCTGTAGAGCCACAGAATGCTACTACAAAAGTAGTGTGGTGCTGCAAAGGAAATAGTCACTGAGTATTGGTTGGCTCAACAATTATGCCATAAAGAAATAATATCCGAGCTCTTGCTATTTTGCAGAACTGGATGAAACCATAGGACAGTCATCTATTTAAGAATGGTATGGTGATGTCAATATTCTCACAAATATATCCTGTAGTTCTAGAAACTGTGTTTCTGTTATCCTTTGGGTGTCATAAACCAAACTGAGTTCTCTGCCTCTTTTCATTTTTTATATGTGACTGTATCACCGGAATGCCTGTCAGTTCAACGCCAAGTCAACTCAACCACTGATCATAGCAACTTGACCCTGAGGCAACTTGGGCCTTCATGCCTTGACACCTACGGGCACAACTTGCTCCAGTTGGTCAGGGGTCAAGTCGGTTCTTAGGCCAAGGGTTGTGTTGGCTCTCGGTTGAGTGGACCAGGTACTGGCCATTAATATACAGCAATTTATTGTGAGCATATAAATTAATTTTGCTTTTTTTGTGTACAATTAATGATTCAACTATTGGAAATACATTTGATATTAAATGGTTCTATGATAGTCTCCAATGCACCATTGGATTCAAGCAGACGTTACTTGTTGTTTTTAACCCTGCATTCAAGCACACATTATATGACAGGAATCTTATCATTAACTTTGTTCATGTTTTGTACTTGAAAATGAGATTCAGCAGGATCAATATCAAGAGCCAACAACATTCTGTGACATTTTACATTTGCAGCAATACCATTTTTCTTCTCTTATATGTATGTGTGTATATATATTTATAATTCTTTCGTTCTGTGCGGTCTCTTTCTTCGTTAACTTCTATAGCGTGTTTTAACAAAAGGTCTCACTGATGGCAAGATAGTTCTCCAACATTTTGGTGTTTTGTAATTATTGTAGTTTATTTACCAACATGAATGGTGAAACATAGTGTTGCACTTTATTTGGATAGCATTCTTCTATCTGCTGGTTTTAAACTGTAAAACACTATTTCATACCAGAAATTTCCTTTTACAACAATCATATGCAGTTTAATCATCTATTCCTCCTATGGATTGTCACGTGATATATTTTGTACCATCTGTGTTGCAGAATCCGTACATTAGGTTATATGCTCAGGATGTGGAATGAACTATGGAATTATTTCTACTTCTCCTGGCTGCATCCCATGTTTAAATGGGTGTTACGCCGGGTGACCGGCAAGTGTGAACTGCTGAGGATAACCTACAGTGAGGGAGAAGGAGCATGTCGCACCAAACGAGTTGGTAAGTTCTCCAACCATTCCAGTTGATATTTGTCAATCCATGTATTTGGATTTAACTCTACCTTTATCTCTGCATGAAGCTGACCAAGTCGGATTTGCACGTTATGATATAAAAATCATAATGGTTTTGTGTAGCAGTAAACACTTATTTCTTCTTTCTTACAAACATATTTCAACTTCTTGTCATAAATGTTTGGGTGATTTTACATCAAACGATTATTGATTGCTTTATGCAGTTTTAGTTCATTGATCTATTCATTGAGTCAAAATCTGTTCAGATATCTTAATACCCATTCCACAGTTTTTTAAGTTTGTATCAGAAAATGGAAGTATTTCACTACGTGATGTGCTTACTGTGAAGCATTTATGATTGCTTGAGGTATTCTTAGCTAATCTGGAAAATTCTTTATTGGGTCCAGTAAGCAAACCAATGTTACGGTTGTTTTAATGTTTGAAGTAATTCTACACCTTGTAAGCTCGATATTCCCCGAGAGCTCAGTCGAGAGCTTTTCAATCCTCATTCCACGACTGGTTCATATGGGATGTGGAATTTCTTAAATTGCACTGTGGTAATGTTGTCATGACATTTGGCACAATGACTGCTTGTAGTCCGCTATGTGGATACTATTAACACAGGAGGGGGCACAATTCTTCGCCTAATGAAGCCTTGGCTGATGACACTATGGTGGCACAGTGAAGGGTTCCGTGATTAGCATGTCCAGGCATGACTGAGATATCAAGATATATTGAGATCTCTGTACGTGGGGCTAAATTTCAATATGGGTCCAGAGTTCTATGGGTGGATCTGTTTACCTGGGGGTTATGCTTTGTAATCTACTCATTGAATGGTCACATGATAAGGGAGCTGTGATTGGTCAAATTTATGTCAAACAGTTTCAAGCTAGTTTCTGCAAAATGGGGACAACAAAATTTGTGAGAGTCTGATCTGTGAAAACACTTTTTCTTCAGTATCTCATTCAAAGTCAGTTAATGACTGGGCTAATTCAGTTTTACAAGATGCATGGAATTATCAGCTGTTGAATCACTGCCATCATATGACTTGTGGGGTTTATTAGATCTGATGTAAGTAAGGTCTACATCTTGAAATGTCTCACTAGTTGTAACTAACTCAAGTTTCGCGTGAATGCTAGCTCCTCGCTCATTTTTGTGAGAAGATTACGTTATGTGAATCACGTTATGACTTACACGGCTCTCAGATCAGAAGTTTTGAGAATCGTCATA
Organism: Urechis unicinctus; assembly: GCA_034190875.2. Lineage (NCBI taxonomy): Eukaryota > Metazoa > Annelida > Polychaeta > Xenopneusta > Urechidae > Urechis > Urechis unicinctus. The sequence continues at coordinate 86,436,056 of CM067353.1, forward strand.
ACGTACATTTATATTACTTGGCGTGTTAAAAGCTTAGTCGTAAGTAACAATCACTAACTCGCTCATTCATACCCACTCGCCCACACAATCATCCACTCATTCACAATAGCTTACCCACGCATGCACAATCATCGATTCACTCATTTACAATCTGACTCACAATATCAGTTCCTTTGCTCCTTGACTTCTTCTCGTCTTTTCGTATTCGTATTTGTCCCCACCTTTGTAGGCACCATATTACACTAGTGTTGGTGTGCCGTTAAACCATATTCTCACTTGCCTACATACTCACTTGGCGTACGTACCTACTCACTGGAACTCGAGTCTAAGAACACCCCTCCTCTATGACTTATTCATATATAAAGCTCCTTGTATATTGAAAACAAGATCGGAATATTTGATGACTCGGGGGCCGTGCGCCTTTTCAATCACTCAATTATCTACGCATTCAACTACTCTCACACTATCTCATGGTATCACTCACGCTCACTGGCACACTCATGCCCTCACTGGCACACACTGGCATACTCACGCGCTCACTCTCACTGGCACACTCACGCGCTTACTCTCTGACATGCTCTCACTCACGCCCCTCACTCCATCATTAAAGACATCCGACCGTCAGATTTGCCGGCAATCTTCTTCAAGCCTTTCTTCTCATAACTCCTCGTAAACCTCGCTTTGTCAAAGTCAAACCTATATTTCCATGAAAGATAAACAGATAAGGTCGGTGTCAGTATATCATCATCGATCTCACTTGTTGACATCCGAGCCGCGTCACCACGCTGATGACTCTCTGAGGGCCTTCTTAGGACAGAGATCGATGACATGATAGATTGAGGACAAACCAGCCAATCAAGGCTCAATTAATCGATAAAACGCTGAAAGTCGATCTGCGAGTGACACCCACGTATAATGGTCGACGTCCTCCGTGCATTAGCCGAATGGAACGCTGACGATAGCGTCCTGGCAGCTGTACCATTAGGCGTCTGAAAGTCACGTTCATTGCTTTATCTTCGTTTAAATAAGTTTCAAGCAGAATTGTGGCGCCTTTTCTGTTCGTTGCTTTTGTCCTTTAATTGAAATTGGGAAAAAAGCCAGACTGGAGGGAGATAAGTCAAGTGGTCCATATCCGTGCTCGGCCCGCGTGCCGACATCTTGATCCTGGTCGCCCGACTGGAAACCTTTCGTAATTTATCTTTACTGGGAGGAAAAATGTGAACGCGACCTTTGTGTGTTTGCATGAAAAAGATCGCTTCTTTAATGAATTACCCATCGCTGTTAATGAGGGCTTTATTTTTGTTCAGGACTTCTGCCGCATGTATTGGTATCGTTGATGATAAGTTGTCCAATAACCTGAAAACTGCATTATCATGAAATTGTTGGTTCCGGAGCTGTTTCTGGGGGGGTTACTCGTCAATAGAAATGTATCGTACTCTCTCCGTCAACGCTTTATGTAGAAGTTGGTTGAGAATGAAATAGCATGTTCTCTACACTGTTCGGTTTACAAAGTTCTGGTCACGATTTTGTGGGGGTTTTATTATGAAGAGTTGCCCCTCCACACTAAGACTATTTCATTGGTAAGCGCCGGAGCGGTGAGAAGTGGCTTTGCGTGGGTTGTGACGGCAGTAGGACGGCGCGCGCGTCGACCCCCACGCTCATATACCCTTCCTCTGCCTAGGACTTCTAAGAGCGACTCCTTGCTGGATCAGTTGGTGGGTTGACTCGTGTGGTCGCTGTCACAGTAAATCACAGTCTCACTCAATATTGATCACCGCGCGTTCACACGTGTGCCGCCAAACCGTATTTTGTTGCCTGTCTGTCCGCGTGTCTGCTCATTGGACAGCAGTATATAGGGTCATCTGTGATATACGGTGCGGAAATGATAAGGAAATAAACGCCTGCCTGTATAGGAAGCATTCTGTCGTCGAGTGGACGCATTTTTATGTGAACGGGGTGACACTACCCCTGCCATGACGGTACAGCGCTGACTAGGTCGCCACCAGAGCGTGATATGACGTAGGCAGCTGACGCGGAAGACGTCGGTATATCCGGGTAAGACACAGGGCCGTGTAAATCGTTCATGCCTCAGTGATAACAACGCAACAACCCGTATCTACGCTATCTTATAACATAGCATATTGGAGCTTGACGAAGTGACCAAAGTTGGTATGTTCTGGGTTGACTACGGAATGACCGCTTGATATGTTATTTGGCTAAATGGCTGCCTCGCTGTACTGACAGTCACAAGGATTATCATAACAAGCTAGCGAGGAACTGATTCCGATGAAAGCACCGGTTATAGCGGACTGGTAATTTAATGATCAGCCAGTGGCGCTGTCAACACTGGACAGTGGGACTTGAGAGAGTGGAGATCGGAATGAGTGGCAGGGTGTCGCCACCCTGGTGAGTGGGTGTCGGAATACTGGTGATTGGTGGACGAGCACTGGTGATTGTTGGACGAGCACAGGTGATTGGTGGACGAGCACTGGTGATTGTTGGACGAGCACAGGTGAGGAGAGGTGGAGGAGCACAGGTAGTTGTCGATGCGAGATGGTGTCGTGCCTCATCATGCTGCTGCTTGGATTCAGACTCAGACGAGTCTGCTGCAACAAACGTCTGTGCCAGGGGGTCAAGGCCACGCGTGTTGGTCAGTATGTACGCCATTCTTTGAAGGCCGATGTAGTACGTGAATAGTTGTATTTCAGTGACTTAATGAATCACTGACGATTGTTTGCGATGTCTTGATGTTTGTGTGGTCGTAGCTGTTAATACATATTTACTGGGTCAACTGTTCCACAGACGCATTGACTACTGGTAAGTTTGTGGCTGGACTATACTTGTATGACTGATTGACTATACCTATGTATGCTGATTGACTATACCTATCTGGTGTATGACGTTTGTGGCTGATTGACTATACCTGTCTGTTGTATGACGTTTGTGGCTGATTGACTATACCTGTCTGTTGTATGACGTTTGTGGCTGATTGACTATACCTATCTGGTGTATGTCGTTTGTGGCTGATTGACTATACCTGCCTTTTGTATGACGTTTGTGGCGATTGACTATACCTGTCTGGTGTATGATGTTTGTGGCTGATTGACTATACCTGTCTGGTTGTATGTCGTTTGTGGCTGATTGACTATACCTGTCTGCTTTGTGGCTGATTGACTATACCTGTCTGTTGTATGACGTTTGTGGCTGATTGACTATACCTGTCTGGTGTATGACGTTTGTGGCTGATTGACTATACCTGTCTGTTGTATGTCGTTTGTGGCTGATTGACTATACCTGTCTGTTGTATGTCGTTTGTGGCTGATTGACTATACCTATCTGGTGTATGACGTTTGTGGCTGATTGACTATACCTGTCTGTTGTATGTCGTTTGTGGCTGATTGACTATACCTGTTTTGTATGGTTTGTGGGCTGATTGACTATACCTATCTGGTGTATGACGTTTGTGGCTGATTGACTATACCTGTCTGGTGTATGATATTGACTATACGTTTGACGTTTGTGGCTGATTGACTATACCTGTCTGTTGTATGTCGTTTGTGGCTGATTGACTATACCTGTCTTTTGTATGACGTTTGTGGCTGATTGACTATACCTGTCTGTTGTATGTCGTTTGTGGCTGATTGACTATACCTATCTGTTGTATGTCGTTTGTGGCTGATTGACTATACCTGTTTGTTGTATGTCGTTTGTGGCTGATTGACTATACCTGTCTGGTGTATGACGTTTGTGGCTGATTGACTATATACCTGTCTTGTGAATGTGTTGTGGAGTAAGCTCCAGTAGCTGTTTTACTATAGTGAACTTATGATGGGGGTTGTGTGTGACTGTTGAGTGTTTGCTGAGATTGTTAAGGCGTACTCTATGTTCGAGTGCTCGTGCAGGGAGGTAATGAAAAGGCCTGACATTCAATATCAACCAGCTTTATACGGAACTGACAATTCTGGCTCCAGCTGGCGCGGGATATAGCGCGATGACCAAATATGGTCATCATTACTGCCGTGTGTTATTTGCCTAATGGTACGCGGTGTAGATGCTCCGTGATGTGAACGATTAGAGTAAAACGGGAAATGCCTAGTCTTAGATCTGACCTATACAAAAACCAATTCTACTTAACCCTAGCCCCGGCTGTGTCCTGTGGTGACGTCATGAGCGTCAGGGCTCCGTGTTTTGTGCGAGTGTAGACAGCGTATATGTGGTATTGGGTCATCGCTGAAGAAACGCCAATCTGATCTAGTTTGATGCGGCTGTGAAATGGTAAAGCGAGCGCCGAGGATTGAGCCGAATTGGATTACTTGCACGAGCGCCTACAGATCTGGGGCAGCGTTAAATGGGGGTTGGATGGGTGTGTTTTGGAAGCCCGTGTGGTGGAAACAGGTTGATTACCTCTCACCTGCTCAGGTTGATTACCTCTCACCTGCGCTCAGCACGAGTTTGAGTGATCAGTAAATCACTCGGGAGAGGTGTGAAGCAACATGGAAGATCTTATCACTTCACAGAGAGAGGGTGTCTACATGTGTCTGTTCTAGGCGCCCATCTGTATGCTGTCTGTCAGGGTTACGCTTTCCTTCATTAACACATAGCTTAGCTTCACCGACACACATCACCGCCGACTCGCTTCGTCTTGACCGTATCTTGTAGCTGACGTCATATCATATACTTAATGTATCCAAATTATATTCCTTTACCTCGATATGGTCAACCCATATAATAAGATTCTATTGAAGCGCGTTGTTGTCGTTTGCATCAACCATGTTAACCATTTCTTCTCCCCATATCACTGAACAGTATACTTATATATCTTCACCTTGTATTTATCGCCGCACCATACACTCACAACCCCCACCGCATCCTCTTTTTCCAAATGACACCCCACCACGCATATTGAATAGAAGCTTATGCCAATATTTATTTTCTACCACATGTATCCAAATATACCTCCCATACCCCTCCCCCACCCCGCTTGCTACGCGACCACCTACCGTAACTGATGGAATGTTACCCCAACAGACCACCCACTCGTGCTACACTTAATTGACTTAATCTGCTAACGGACCGCTCCCTCCCACCAAACACGATAATGTTCCTCCAAATCTCCCTCACACTACATCGACAAGCCGTGACCGCTTGGCTTTGTAAAGCTCTTTTCATAGGGTTAGTTGACTAAACAAGGAAGTCGTTCTTGTGGCTGGCCCGAGTGAGGAAGTATCTGAGCGTCTGATAACAGCTGACAATATACCGTGCCCTCCAGCACAGAGGAAAGCTTTGTTAGGAATCACGCCATGTGGGGACACTCTTCTGATGTTATACACGTCCGTTTTCAGAGAGACCATCCTCACAAGACTCCATTAAGTCGTTAAGTGGTCAATTGCTGGTGTTTGTGTTCTTAATTGGTGTTAATTTGCGTTGACGACGCTATTATTGGGGAACATCGTGTTATTTGTGTCAGGTCATGACCTTTATGATCACATGTCTTCCGGCTGATGTCGTAATTCCTGTCAAAGTCAACGCTTGTGTACGTCAAGTCGCTCTCAATAGTATAGACGCAGTGACGTCATCTGCGCATGAGCAATGTTGTTATTGACTACACGTGACATGATAGCTATTATAACTCCTCTTGACACTGACTACCCTCTAGTGGTGCGAGGACTCTCAGTATATCTAGCCAGCAACTTCTGTTCACTAGGTGGCTTTCTAAGGAAAAGACCCAGTATGGCAATATGACGGGAGGATATTATTGACGAAAGTACCGAGATATAATGTTGTGACGTAGGCATCATGAACATCTGGTGACGGCGGCTGTCATATGACGATATATATTATCGCAAGTTGAATTAACGGTACCCAAACTGCTGACGCAATGGTCTGAGTTTTATTTATATATTCATAAAACACGGTCAAGTCGGAGATCGTGCATAATTCACAGAAAAGCAGTCTATTGCCATTGTCATTCGCGTTTCCGCACCAGTGAGTTGGGGGCGTGCCGGCGCGTTTTTATGACCGCCTGGCTCGTATTTTAGACTTTCATTTTTCTCATATACCTTTGCACGCGTACTGATTGATCCAACAGGGGGAAAAACGCCCCTTGAACCACAGATATGAAATCGGTCCCAGACGACCCATATTCACGAGTGGTTTTGGTCAGGATTAGATAAAGATCTGTTTTATGTTTTTCACTCGTTCGATGCCGCCATACCCAGTAGATCACGTGTCGTTGCTTGGTAACGACAGGAACTACTTGACAACTCGTAAGTCACAGACTTTGTTAAGGTTCGTGATTAAGGGTGAGCTCAGGGAAGTGCAATGGATGGCTTCTTTATTGTGCATTGTAAGGGTGTCCTGTTCACTTCATATAGTTCCGTCAAGTCACGGCGCTGTCTCACAACGACTCTGTCTCATTGGAACTCGCCTTCTATGTTGTCATTTTGCGCGGGCTCTGTATGCAGTGATGTGCTCGGCTGCCCTCTGGGCTCTGTATGTAGTGATGGGCTCGGCTGCCCTCTGTGTCGGCCTCTGTATGTAGTGATGTGCTCGGCTGCCCTCTGTGTCTGGCTCTGTATGTAGTAATGGGCTCGGCTGACCTCTGTGTCGGGCTCTGTATGTAGTGATGGGCTCGGCTGACCTCTGTGTCGGGCTCTGTATGTAGTGATGGGCTCGGCTGACCTCTGTGTCGGGTTCTGTATGTAGTGATGTGCTCTGCTGCCCTCTGGGCTCTGTATGTAGTGATGGGCTCGACTGACCTCTCTGTCGTGCGTGTTGACCAGGAGCAGTGCAGTGGAGTGAGGGAGGCTGAAGTGACTGCCCTACCTTTACCCACGACGCGCCAAACTCTCGTTCTGATCACGCAGGTGCTTTATCTCGGGTCCGCAACCCTTACCCAACAAAAAACTTCTTTTCTCGTAAAGAATACGCAAGAAGAGTGCATTTAATTCAGCATTGAATGTGTTTTTGACGATTTCCTGTTCCTTTGTACTCATGTCCTCGATTTGTCTCTGAACACTGCCTGATTGGTCGCTATGTCCTTCAACGTCACAGTATTAACCTGCTACTTTTGCCAAGGACGATGAACGTAATGATATTGAACCGGAAGCTTACCATCAAATGCAAATATTCGAGCCCTCGACCTTGCCGTGGCTATGTATTTAGCGTGTATTGATGTGTGTATAAGAGGGTTTAACATGGAACCATCACGACTCGCGCACCACCTCACCTACCTCCAAGCGGCCACACAAGTCTAGATGTGGGAGGTGGTAATTCGAAGCAGCTCCTGTCTCTTCTGTACTCGCCGACAAGAGCTCTCAGAAGCCCTCCAAATGACAGCATTCGTCCTGCTCCACGAAAGGAGCTGTTTGCCCCGACCTCTCACAGAATCACTCTATAAGGAGTTGACCCCTGCCGCCATCTATTAGGCTGTTGTCGCTATGCAAAACAGGCGTCCCGCTGGGTAGACCACGAGAGGGGGGGGGGGGGACAAGCGGCTCAGTTCCCTGACAAGTCCTGCTATAAGCAGGATAAGATCATATCGGACACACACCACATCTATTAGCATCCATTATGCTGAGTCACTCCCTGCCATTGCGACTCACTATGGCAACCTTGGCGCAAATCAGCATCTGCAACATCGCTGTAGTCCGTGACTCATCCCTCCGGCCTGTACCCCTGGATCTACTCCCGCTGCTCGGAACTCGGTTGACCATATTCAATCCATGATATGACCTCAGTTGACCTTAACCCATCCATCATATGACTAACGTTGACCTTATTGCGTCCATTATATGACCTCAATTGACCTTAACCCATCCATCATATGACCTCAATTGACCGTATCCCATCTATCATATGACCTCTGTTGACTTTATCCCTTCCATCATATGACCTCTGGTGACCTTAACCCATCCATGTCGATGACATGACCTTCGTTGACCTTACCCCAGTCATGTACTGAATTGCCTTTAATTTCGTTAAACAACTTCCTGTATTCTTTGTATTGTTGAAATTTCATTTATGAGCACAGATCCATTATTTCCTGGGCTAATTGCTCTGTCAATGGCTGATGATCGTTGTTGGACGTTATAACGAGCGGAAATTACGCCCGCTAATTGCCTGTATCGACTAAAGTGTATGTTTGAATGTGAGCGTTGCCTCATCGTTTTCATGGTCAGATCCACCAGTCTCGGCGCTGTCTCTCCTCGCTTGCCTGGCACCAAACACAGTCCGCCTTGTCACTCAGTGGGCCCGGAACATACCTCCACTCCACATATATACCGAATGCATGCTTTATACGGAAGCAAACATATATACCGACTACATCCTTTAAACGGAAGCAATCATATATACCGACTGCATGCTTTATACGGAAGCAATCATATATACCGACTGCATGCTTTATACGGAAGCAAACATATATACCGACTACATCCTTTATAGGGAAGCAAACATATTTACCGACTGTATGCTTTATACGGAAGCAATCATATATACCGACTGCATGCTTTATACGGAAGCAAACATATATACCGGCTACATGCTTATTCGGAAGCAAACTGCTCCCCGAGATTCCATCCTTGTGGTCTCACTCGATACATGAAAGTTAGCCAGGCGTCATGCGTCGCTTCCCCAGTGCGATAACCGTAGCGACGCTTCCCGACATCAAACGACGCTCGACAAAGTTAACATCAGTACATCAAAGCCTGGCTTCATTTAGTGCTGACTTACTCGAACGAGGGCTAGCCGTGCCAAACTACACGTAGATGCTCTATTCAACTCCAAACGTAATGAAAGTTTTCCTCCGGCAATATTAGATTTGCTGTTGTTATTGCAGCGCGGGTTTGACATTTCCATCCGTGATGTTTTTGGTGGGTTTTTCCCCGGTCCGTATGCTGTCGCTTGCAATATAAATCATTTTGCGTTTTGATGTATTTCCAAATTAAATGGTCGAGTGGTGTGACCTTGAGATGACATGGACGTCGTCGCTTGGTTCCATCATGGATGACATCGTATGTATGATCGTTGTTGTGATCGTTGTCATGTGACCTATTGCACTGTCACTGGTATGTTGGGTGTAAAACCCTTACTGTCTGTGGACCAGGGCGCCGTGAATTGCTGTACCCCGCCACCCCCCAGTACAACTGCGGAATGGGATGTCGTGAAATGAGGACGATTGTATACCCTGCTCGTCATCACACTCCCATCACGCAATGATCACACCCCCATCACGCAATGATCACATCATTATCACACAATAAACACATCATAAAACACATCACCATCGCACAGCAATCACACTGTATGCCAGCTGTTTCATGCCAGAACTGTTAACAAGTTAATTTTGCGTTTTGTTGTGAAATATGAAGGGCTGTCATCAGAGATGAGTCTCTTAAATAGCGAGCTGTGTCTCTCCCTTTAACGCCGTTTGGTCTATCATTAACCTGTCTTGCTGAAGAAGTTGACCTCTAACACTATACGTCTGATATGTGTGTGTGACAGAGTCTTCGTTGAAACACTCGCGGACACAGGAACTGAAGCGCCTCCTGGTGGACGACCGAGTTGACATCGACGCGGCCGTGGAGACCATCATACAGATCAAGTCGATCAGCCCCCAGGTGCACGCCAAGTGAGTCTGGCGGGATCCAGGGTAGGGTGTGGGGGTCAAATGAGGATCGAGATGTGCCGAGATCAGTGGGGTGGGGGTGTATACGAGAGGGGGTATAGGACAGAGAATGGTGAGAATGAATGAAGATCTGAATGAGCGGGTGAAGTGGTGAGAATGAATGAAGATCTGAATGAGCGGGTGAAGTGGTGAGAATGAATGAAGATCTGGTGAGAATGAATGAAGATCTGAATGAACGGGTGAAGTGGTGAGAATGAATTAAGATCTGAATGAGCGGGTGAAGTTGTGAGAATGAATGAAGATCTGAATGAACTGGTGAAGTGGTGAGAATGAATGTAGATCTGGTGAGAATGAATGAAGATCTGAATGAACGGGAGAAGTGTGGTGAGAATGAATGAAGATCTGGTGAGAATGAATGTAGATCTGGTGAGAATGAATGAAGATCTGAATGAACGGGTGAAGTGTGGTGAGAATGAATGAAGATCTGGTGAGAATGAATGTAGATCTGGTGAGAATGAGTGAAGATCTGAATGAACGGGTGAAGTGGTGAGAATGAATGAAGATCTGAATGAGCGGGTGAAGTGGTGAGAATGAGTGAAGATCTGAATGAACGGATGAAGTGGTGAGAATGTATGAAGATCTGAATGAACGGTGAGCGTGAGTTATCGAGTTGATCCAACCTGAAGCCTACTTCAAGTGGCATGATCCTTATAATCAGCCTATCTATGTTGGTAACTACGTGTTCATCAAATTAACCTCATCTCGCCGACAAATACGCTTATCTTCATCTGCCCTGAGGAGGTCCTCATCTCACCAGCTACCTCCCTTCTCTAACGCGCGTTACATGGTGACATTACCACGCGCGTTACATGGCGACGTTACCACGCGCGTTACGTGACGAGTCGTAAGCTGGTGGCTAGCTTGTGTACGTCGCTCTCACTTGTCCTGCGTCGTCCCATGCGTCTTAATAGTTGATATCTGTCTGTACATGTTCATGCCTGCTCCCTTAACACGCGTCACGGCTCGTTTCTCCTTCTCTCTGTATTAATGCTGCTGCCCACATCCGCGTCTTGTTTCTAGACCCCAGAGACTACCTGTCATGGTGGCACTTCTAGGATCCACTGACTCAGAGCTATCCCTTATAGCTCAAACATGTCGTCTTCCCACTCAAGTCGTGCTCTAATTCGCTCTCCTCCGAGGGGTTGTAAGAAATCAGGGTCCCTTTGTCGTATGGCGCCTTTGTTGTGGCGTGAAGCCATGCCCATGTTGACTTGGGAACTTTATTGAGGTTGTGACAAAGATTTTGTTACTCCAGTCAAGCGGATACAAGTCTTATAACACAAAGAGAGGGGTATTCAACGACCCCAGTCTCTCACCCACAAGCAGACGACACAGACCCTGTCTCCCCAGGCTCGTCAAAGCTGTATTTATGTATTCTCGTTCCCCTCTCTGACTTATATTTCCTATAATGCGCCTGATCTTTCACCCCCACGTCGGCATTGACACTTCTAATGGAAACAATGCGGTAGTGCTTTCTGCTGTTGAGTCCCACGTGATTACGAGATAACAAGAATGTGAAACAACATGATGAGGTAGACGAGGGCGGGCGATGTGGGTAGAGTCAACCGCTAGATGGCGCGTCGTGTTGGACAACCCACTGAAGGCCATCCTAGAGAGAGTATTATGTCGTATCAGACCGTCGTAGTGTGGTGACGTTATTACGTCGCATCAGACCGTCTTGGTGTGGTGACGTTATTATGTCGCATCAGACCGTCGTAGTTTGGTGACGTTATTATGTCGCATCAGACCGTTGTGGTGTGGTGACGTTATTATGTCCGTCGTGGTGGAGCGCACCGTGTGAGGGGTAGGGGGAGGAGGTGTTTTGCCTCCGTCTGGGTCGGGATTCCCACGCTTCTTCACGGGGATTTATTCCTCATTTCCGGGGGTGCGTTGGCGATGTTGGCGTGTCCTGACCTATCTCTCACATCACATCAGATGATGTCGTGTCCTGACCTATCTCTCACATCACATCAGATGATGTCGTGTCCTGACCTATCTATCACATCAGATGATGTCGTGTCCTGACCTATCTATCACATCAGATGATGTCGTGTCCTGACCTATCTCTCACATCACATCTGATGATGTCGTGTCCTGACCTATCTCTCACATCACATCAGATGATGTCGTGTCCTGACCTATCTCTCACATCACATCAGATGATGTCGTGTCCTGACCTATCTCTCACATCACATCATCCAGTGCTTAACAGCTTAACGTGAGGAAATCAAACATTGGGGTGGGGTGGGGGGAGGAGTGTATTGATGCTCGGTTGAGTGGATTCGTTTATGATTAGATGAGTACAGATTTAAAAGTGACATCAATCCTGATGCATTGTAAAGTATTGTGACGTAAAGTGGCACGACGGTATGGACTGGACTCCTCGGCCGACCGTAGAGTTCATTGCCTACTTTAAACACTTGTGTGTAAGTTCCATGCAGTTATTTACGTTTCGACGGTATTGTCGCTTTCAGTATCAAGATCAAAAACCCGACAACAATAGGCGTGATGGGGGGGGGGGGGGGTGTTTGGGGGGGGTAGCTGTTGGCTGACGAGAGCGGCTCACGGAACCCGGCCTGTCTACCGCCTTAGCGCGTGAGAAGACACGCATGCGCTCTGCTGTTCTGCGCGGCTCGGGGAGATTATAATCCCTGAAACACCCATCACAGAACCCCATTTACCCCCCCCCCCCCCCCCCCTACCCCCTCTCCCCCTCACACCCAGTGTATCAGCTGGGTGGATGTAGGTGCTTGGAGAGGAAATGATTGTTGTCAGTGTTATTGTCACTGTAGGTGTAATTCAGCCTGTGTTTTAGACAAACCTTGATAACAGACGGTCAGTCGATAGAGCTCTATTCATCCTTGGTTTTTAAGCATCTATTCTAATTGATTTGTAGAGTGCTTGTGTTGTTATAAAGACAGAAAGATAGGGGGAGAATGGCGGCACATAGTGCCTGGCTCGCTGTGACAGTATGCAGGTAGTTGACGATGACTGAGAGCGGTGTGTCGCTTGTGTACAGGTTCAGTCTCATCAGGTAGTTGACGATGACTGAGAGCGGTGTGTCGCTTGTGTACAGGTTCAGTCCCATCAGGTATTTGACGGTGACTGAGTGCGGTGTGTCGCTTGTGTACAGGTTCAGTCTCATCAGGTAGTTGACGATGACTGAGAGCGGTGTGTCGCTTGTGTACAGGTTCAGTCCCATCAGGTAGTTGACGGTGACTGAGTGCGGTGTGTCGCTTGTGTACAGGTTCAGTCCCATTCTTCGCACATGTCTCTCTCAGATCTGTGGTTACCGACAGCTGATCGTGGAGGTGGAGACGGTACGCCGAGTGCCCTACTCGTCCGACAACATCCTACACGAGAATCAGCTGCAGCAGGTAATCATTGACACCACGCAACACCGGCACTCGAGTCTTTAAATGCACCAACTCTCCTATGCATAATATATTCTTTTTATTCTGATCCCTGCTAGTAACTGATCTCAGTCTAATGTGTAGAACTTTGTGGATGAATGTAATGATGACGTAGTTGTAAGATGAATGTAATGATGACGTAGTTGTAAGATGCCAGTCATCACACTGTGTTGTGTGTGTAGCTCTGGGATACACTCTGTCCCAACACTCCCCTAGAGAAACGCATCTCCAAACAGTGGACAGAGATAGGTTTCCAAGGTGATGATCCAATGACCGATTTCCGAGGGATGGGCATCCTGGGATTACAAAATCTATTGTAAGTAAAACCAGCTTCTACACCACTTGATGCTGTGACCTTACTTTCTGAACTATAACCTTCATTAAGACATGACCTGTATACCTACCTACTTTGATGTGAGGTGTGTGTAGATATTTCGTCAATCAGCACACAGAGAATGCTCACCAGCTTCTGTCACATTCCTCCCACCCTCAGTATGGGTAAGTCATCACCCATTGTGTATCCAGGAACCATGTGACATTGGATCTGTAAGCCACTTAATTATGCTTGCTGCTATACACACTGACACGACCACTGTCATCCATCTGTTGACAGGTATTCGTTTGCTATTGTTGGTATTAACATCACCGGATTAGCCTTGCAACTTCTCACTGGGGGCCATCTCAGAACCCATTTCTACAATGTTGTTCATGGTGCTCCTAAAATCGAACATTTCCATCAAGTTTATTGTGAGTACAAATCACAGCCGGGTTTCTTCATTCATCTTGGTCAATAAGGTTGTGATATCATTTCTAACTTGCCAGGTATCAAATGACTTGATAAGACCTTTCATCTATACGCCCTCTTGCCTCTCTGTTACAGGTTACCTTCTGTACGAGTTTGATCGATTTTGGTTTGAGGAGAAACCTAAGGACATTATGCAATTTAACTATGTCAAGGGCAGGTTTCAGAAGAAGATGATTCAGTTGCTCAAATCAGAGAGTGCTGTATTAGCAGGGACCATGTCACCAGCGCTGGACTCCACCAAACCAACAGGGGCTGTGTGATGTCAACTACCAGCATTCCATGGTGTGGACAGCGGCTCCTGCTTTTATCATCGTATAATACTGCCCACAACATGAGATGATTGTATCAAGGAAGTCATCGTGTTCCATGCATTGTTTCTACGCCTGGCTTTCTGTGATTTGTGGTTTTTCCTGAATATCCTTATTCTGCCGAAGAAAGCCAACCTTAGTGCAATGATATTGTGAGAAGATGGCGTGATATGGCCATAAGCAGGATGTGTTTGGGTCAGCTGATAGAGCTTGTTACATCAAGGATGTGAAACATGAACTGGCGGTTGGTGACCTACACCACGTAGATGGTATCTGGGTTTTTATCATGATCTCTTGTTGTATTCTGTGCATTGGCCCAAATGGCATCCTATTCTCAATGGGATCCATATCATATTACATTCTTCTGCTTCTGACTCAACTGGTCACAAAGTGTCAGTGCTAGTGCCTCAAGTGTCAGTGCTAGTGCCTCAAGTGTCAGCACTAGTGCCCCAAGTGTCAGTGCTAGTGCCTCGGTGATCATCACTTGTTAATCTTTGATGTTTATATTTACCCTGATGCATGTCACAAGCACACTTCAACACCTGGTGAATTGTTATGGTCCCAGTCAGCTGGAGGTGTTGCACTGAGTTGAACTTTGACTCCTTGCCCATGAAGCTCATAACTCCACCAGGAGTTCTTGTCAGATAATATGTTTACAAATTAATTGCCCGTCGTTTGTGTCTCCAAGGCAAGTTATTCTAGAATCTGTATTTTTAATGAATGTTGTTTGATATATAAAGTAAAAATACATCAAGAGACTGTGTGAAGTTCTCCTTTGAAGGCCATTTGTGGGCCAGACTTGCCACTGCCTGTGCTTTTGTTGTTATCATGCTAAATGAGAAATGTGTTAGAATGGTATTGGAGGTAACAAAAAGCTGATGACCTGCTCAGGTCGTGGGAAATGATGAGAAAGCTGTTTTAAGTCATACGGCTTTAAAGACTAGGCATCTGCTCAATGCATGCACATAAAGTACTGTCTGTTAAGACTCGCAGGTACCCAGGTAGAAGGGCCCGACGTGAGTCAAGTTTGTGTAGGGTCATCCTCAATGATAACGAGGCCAGGGAAGGTGAAAACAATTAGATCAAGCAACCTTAACAGTGACAATGAGTTACCCTACCAGTGGCCTTAACAGTGACAATGGGTTTCCTACCAGTAGCCTTAACAGTGACAATGGGTTACCCTACCTGTAGTCTTAACAGTGACAATGAGTTACCTACCTGTAGTCTTAACAGAGACAATGAGTTACCCTACCAGTAGCCTTAACAATGACAATGAGTTACCCTACCAGTAGCCTTAACAGTGACAATGAGTAACCCTACCTGTAGCCTTAACAGTGACAATGAGTTACCCTACCAGTAGCCTTAACAGTGACAATGAGTTACCTACCTGTAGCCTTAATAGTGACAATGGGTTACCTACCTGTAGTCTTAACAGTGACAATGGGTTACCCTAACAGTAGCCTTAACAGTGACAATGAGTTACCTACCAGTAGCCTTAACAGTGACAATGAGTTACCTACCTGTAGCCTTAATAGTGACAATGGGTTACCTACCAGTAGCCTTAACAGTGACAATGAGTTACCCTACCAATAGCCTTAACAGTGACAATGAGTTACCTACCTGTAGCCTTAACAGTGACAATGAGTTACCTACCTGTAGTCTGAACAGTGATAATGGGTTACCCTACCAGTAGCCTTAACAGTGACAATGAGTAACCTACCAGTAGTCTTAAGTGACAATGAGTTACCTGCCTGTAGCCTTAACAGTGACAATGAGTTACCTACCTGTAGCCTTTAGTGACAATGGGTTACCCTAACAGTAGCCTTAACAGTGACAATGAGTTACCTACCTGTAGCCTTTAGTGACAATGAGTTACCTACCAGTAGCCTTAACAGTGACAATGAGTTACATACCAATAGCCTTAACAGTGACAATGAGTTACCTACCTGTAGCCTTAACAGTGACAATGAGTTACCTACCTGTAGCCTTTAGTGACAATGGGTTACCCTAACAGTAGCCTTAACAGTGACAATGAGTTACATACCAATAGCCTTAACAGTGACAATGCGTTACCTACCAGTAGCCTTAACAGTGACAATGAGTTACATACCAATAGCCTTAACAGTGACAATGAGTTACCTACCTGTAGCCTTAACAGTGACAATGAGTTACCTACCTGTAGCCTTAACAGTGACAATGAGTTACCTACCTGTAGCCTTAACAGTGACAATGAGTTACCTACCAGTAGCCTTAACAGTGACAATGAGTTACCTACCAGTAGCCTTAACAGTGACAATGAGTTACCTACCTGTAGCCTTAACAGTGACAATGAGTTACCTACCTGCATAAATATTACCAAGGTCTGGTTCTATACACAGCAAAACTTTAACAGATTTTTCATGTTTTTTTAACACGCTGCATTATTTAATGTCTGACAAGTCACCTGGGGAGCATTCATCACATGTAGTGAGACTGCTACCTTGATGGTTACGTCGCTTGTGATGGCAACGGTAACCGCTCTATATTTTATCATTTAATTTCATGGATTTTTAAATGAAATGAACGTTGTTGGTCGACAGAATCTAATGACATGGTAGTCTACCTCAGGTAATATTTATTCGTCACCATAAAACAAAATAATTTAATCACAAAAAATATATATATTTTCCTTCCCAATTTGAAAAAATATTGTACATCATAGGATGTTATCATCTATGTTAGGAATGACAGAAGTGATAACATTATGATAGCGAACATCAAGGACAACGTTATGATTATCAGGTTACCTCCGTCCATTATCATCATCAACCGTTGCATCATTCGAAACGGGACTTGCTGTCGAGGATGAGTTATTCGGGTTACACTTGTCTTCATAATAGAGATAATCCATGGTGCAGAATATGTCCTGTGGCGCGTATGACGCAGCAGTTTTGGTAGCGGACTGTTGAGCAGAGTTAGCTTTCTCTGCAAGTTGTTTCCTCTATAAATAGAATCAGAATTCATAATACATTCAGTAATATCATAGCAGTAGGGCAACACATATGCTTATATAATAATTAGATTTCGAGCTTTGAAACCATCTAAAAACAAATGATTGATTCCAGCAGCTGTCAGTCATTTGATTCCAGCAGCTGTCAGTCATTTGTACATCACTGATTGATTCCAGCAACTGTCAGTCATTTGTACATCAATGATTGATTCCAGCAGCTGTCAGTCATTTGATTCCAGCAGCTGTCAGTCATTTGTACATCAATGATTGATTCCAGCAGCTGTCAGTTATTTGTACATCAATGATTGATTCCAGCAGCTGTCAGTCATTTGTACACCCAATTACAGATATATGTGTGTATTACACAACCTCCTTTTGATAGGAGCTGATTTTGCAATCATATGTTTGCGAGGCAAAAAGCCAACTGGTTAGAGCTCAGTTTCAAATAAAAACTCCCAGGCTATGCCATTGCATTGAATTTGTTGTTTTTAATTACAACAAATTTCTAAAATATAAAATACTCAGCTGTGGTCACTGAGGTCAATATCTCCCAGCAATCAGTAACCAGAGGTGAGGTTTTTTAAATAGTACAGAAAGATTGATTTCCACCAGAATGACATGACATGATCTTTTCCTGCCAGAGGACACCATGCACTGACCGAGGTTAGGAAGGAAGGCAAGGAGATGCTGTTGAAGACTTTCTTGATAGAGCTGCTTGATCCAAGTTCAGTCTCAGCCTTCTCCAACTGTTCCTCTGTAGTATAAATAGACTTCTTCACCATGGCAACAAATGCCTGCATCAGCAACACAAAGATGCATGTGACTACCATACACTGACTTGACTTAGGACAAATGGACATTCATGGAACAGGTGTGAAAGCGAGACAGAAATGTCAATAATGGCCAATTATAAAGAAGACACGGAAAAGATGGGAGGAGTTTGTTGTGTGTGAGAAGTGGATGACTACCTCCAGTTGATCTATTCGCTCAAACATCTTATGCATGTCAGCACTTTTCTTCTGGATCTCTGGAAGTGTGAGGTTGAGACACTGAGTTGAATCACTACGGATCTGTAAATAACGAGATCAGTTGGTCGATCAAAAGTCACCAGTAAGCACAACTTCACCAAGTTATTTTGAAAGGGTAATCATACCATGTCAACTAGACCACAGTATTCATCTAGCTTAGTCAGCATTTCTTCAATGCCTTCTTCAAACTGATGCATCTGCATGAAACAAAACAAACAACATCCATAGAGAGCAATTCAACATTTTATTGGAAGCAAGATTCACTACTGCAGTACAAAAGATGACAATTAACTCTCAAATGGGTAGAAACAAATCTTGTTTCGATAAATACTCAATGATAGGGAGATTCATTTTGTACATGAATGTACTTTACTATCCATTAAATGATTAGGATTTACCTATATCCAGAAAATTAATAACACATTGGCACTCAACATGCTTTTTACAATCAAGATTAGCCCAGCGGGATAAAGATATAATAACAACATCATCACCGCCCAGACCAGGACAAATAACAACATCATCACCGCCCAGACCAGGACAAATAACAACATCATCACCGCCCAGACCAGTGCAAATAACAACATCATCACCGCCCAGACCAGGACAAATAACATCATCATCACCGCCCAGACCAGGACAAATAACAACATCATCACCGCCCAGACCAGTGCAAATAACAACATCATCACCGCCCAGACCAGGACAAATAACAACATCATCACCGCCCAGACCAGGACAAATAACAACATCATCACCGCCCAGACCAGTGCAAATAACAACATCATCACCGCCCAGACCAGTGCAAATAACAACATCATCACCGCCCAGACCAGGACAAATAACATCATCACCGCCCAGACCAGTGCAAATAACAACATCATCACCGCCCAGACCAGGACAAATAAAAGGTGATAACCTGCAAGGCACTGATTTATGTTCATGCTTCGACATACATAAAAAGACACGTCCTGATATTATTGATGGTTGATTGGTCACAGCCCCATTGTTATATGAAGATGTATCCTTAATATATTGGTTGGTGGTCATTAATACACTGTAAACATATGTCATAACGGAAGTCTGCTGACGACAAATTGGCCTTATTCTATTGTTCTAGATCAACTCCAAAATTCCAAATATCCACGAAGTCTGACAATGACGATGATGACTTATGTCACCCTATCTGATGTACAGATATACCAGTGTACTGATGCATAAGATCGACGCTTTTTCCCCTGTTTCCGGGTCTATATTAATGACATATTTTCTATCACATTGCATACAGCATTACATATAAAGTAAAAAATATTTTCTGTTGAGTAAAGGTAAACAATAGCCTCTGTCATTCCATAATTCAATGGCAGACCAATGAAGGGATAACATGACAAATCGATGACTAAAAGTAAAATGCACTAGAGATACATATAAAAAAAAGGGTTATTGGGCGATAATATAATGACAGATATATGTCAGAGAATTTGCTTCATGGCAGAGCCGACGAAACTTAACAAAATTACCCAGCACCTCATTGGAAGTATCCAGTTCAAGATAAGTTGAATAATCTGCACTCAAATCATTGACAAGTTCGTCGACGGAGCTTCCCTCCGAGGTAGCCCCTCCCACTTCCATCTTGTCTCGGAAATTGTTGACGGACACTTTATAGATCATAACGGTATGAAGTACAGGCAAGAAGACGTTATTGTATAGCAGGCATCCGACTATGTCACATACATGATTAGACAGTGCATTTTGAACATTATGATCCATGAACTGAATCAGCTCCTTATCTATGATTTTGCTGTTCAGTCCAAGTTAGTGACACCAAAAGCTGTAAAAATTATCCAACTGTTCGCAGAGTCAACATATTCGTTCCAACGCATATATTAACGATCTTTGTACACGATTTAACTTCTACTTAAACAACGTTTCCTTGCAGGGTTCCGTGAAGTGTAGTTGTTGTCACAGACACATCACTCATAGGGAATACACATGAGACAACGTAAAACCAGGTTATTGGTTAAGCACCCAGTTGTATCAGGCTTAGATATATATCAAAGGGTTCACATGTAATCACCATGGTGGTCGTTCTAAATGTCACGTGACTTAGGAGGTGAGACTTACGGAAATTTGGTTGTTTGACCACTAAACACCCCGAAGACATTTACAATACGCTGGATTATCACATCAATGGATAGTTCTTCGCATCTGGCAGACTAAAACTGTAAACGCGTACTTTAGGTCACAGATTTAAGAATGAAAAAGTAATTCGCACTAAATATTCTTATTTGTGTTGATTGTATTTTTGAAAAAAAAAGAACCCTGATGAAGGTTACTTAGAGGAAGTGACATGCAAACAGTTGCCAACATAATAGATATTTTATGATAAAAAACAACAACTGCTGGAGTTGATCCATTTAATAGAAAAATACTGGTAGACAGAGTAGCATTAAATACAACAAACTTCATCGATTAACAAATTATTATAAAATGATATCACAGAGAGTCATATAGCTAAGCTACGTCATGTTCTGAGTGCTACCACGGAGATGGATATAGCATGTATCCTAGCTGAACAAGCAGTTATCATCGGTAATTTCAATTGAAGAAGATATACACTACATTATTATCACCGAGACATGATAGGTCACCGTGAATAATAACAGTCGGCAACATGCTGTGCAACACGCTTTGTCAAAGCAATGTAACGTGATTCGTGACGGTTTCAGCTTGCAAAATGCATGAAAAGAAATATATTGCAAGCAGCCAAAACTATTCGGTCAGTAAATAACATTTCTGCACATTGGTCTGTGTATTTATCGTCATTTAGTTGACAGTTTTGTATCTAGACAATTATTGCCTGATTGTCAACATAGAAAGACGAAAATCGACCCAAATCCTCAATGAACAATTGTTTTTCTATTATTCATCCAATGATGACAAACCGGAAATGAATTCGTTTTTCTATGCTCCACCTTCCACCAATCACTGCAGGATGGGAGATGGAAAGACGAATGGCGCTTAGGTCGTTTCCATGCAATCTGTTCCCACCTGACTCTACACACCAATGCAAGGTACATTTAATGATGGTGGCCACATGTACCTTTCAACCTCACTGACTACCTAACATTTCACCTTACATCTTGCTAACTGACAACTTTGTATCGAAGTCTACCTACCTTGCTATTAACCACTTACTGTATACTTACCTAACAGTCTAATTAGCTCCTTACTAACTACTTCTACCTAACAGTCTTTCTAACTTCTAGCTAACTGCTTCTTTTCCACCGAAGTCTACCTACCTTCTTATTAACCTCTTTCTTTCTACCGAGCAGTCATCTTACTATAGCTTACATTAAAGCCTCTTATTTGCCTACCTAGTTACCTGCATACCTTGTTACCCCCAACCACCCCCTCCCCGCCCCATACACATCTACCTTCATATCTACCGATGCTATTACCTACCAAACTCCCCCTACCGACCACCATCATGAAATGCACCTAACATGGATGGTGAGAACCAGATGGGAACGAATTGTATGAAAACGACCGCAGCGCCATTCGAATTCCCACTTCCCATTTTGCAGTGGTCAATGGAAATTGATGGAACATAGAACGAACTCATTTTCGGCTTGTCACCATTGAACAAATAAAAGAAAAACACCACCACATAGTCGATTTTCATCTTATGTTGACAATAAAATATACCTGGTGCATATTAAACTGAACAAAATGACGATAAATACACAGACATAAAATTTCAAACTATTGAAGTACATAAAAAGGTGGAAAAGAAAAAAAAATTGGTGCCACAGTAACTCAAAATTAATTTTATCGAATTCCATCTGCCTATGCCAGTCAGATGGAACGAAACTTGCTAGCAGATTCAGTACAATGAAACATGATATGTCACAGGCGCTCATAGCAGATTCAGTACAAAAATGTTGTTTCCATCCATAGATAACAATATTGTTGATGACTATGCAATGTTCAGGGCAAATGTTGTCTTTGACGACACAGTTCGTGGGGTGGGATCTTCATCGAAATTGTCATTTTGTCATTATCCGATGACACATCAATAACCGACCCGATAGTCAGCATGAGGAACGGTCCAAAAGTGAAGCTTGAGAGATAATGTGCCGAAGAAGGAGAGGACACACGGAGAGAGCGAGAGAGAGAGAGAGAGAGAGAGAGAGAGAGAGAGAGAGAGAGAGAGAGAGAGAGAGAGAGAGAGAGAGAGAGAGAGAGAGAGAGTAATCAATGTTTGTCAATAATAATTCACCTGATAAGTGTCAAGATTATAAGTCCAATATGCTAACTCAAGATGAAACCCTCTCTCCGATGAGTTTTGTTGAATCCGTCTGTTGTTGTTGTTTTGTTTTTTCTTTGCAAACGCTTCCATTGAAGCACCGACGACAGACAGGAAGGCAAGCAATCTTCAGACCCAGAACGAATGCAAGACCTCGTCAAATTCGAAAAATAAAGACCGCCAGACAAAAGGATGGAAAAGGAAATGGTTGAAATAAGAGCCCCGCCCAGTAGAGGCAGTACCATGCGTCCGATGGCATCCTCGATGCTGGACCAGTTACCCCAGTAGATGCAGTACCATGCGTCCGATGGCATCCTCGATGCTGGACCAGTTACCCCTGTAGCAGTTTCCACAAATCGTCCTTTTCATGTCGATCTGTACAAACTGTTGCATATATTATTCATAACTGGGCAATGGCGCTGTAGTTATATATATTATACTGAATATGAGGACATCAATGTTTGGGGAATTTTGCGTTGATCAAACAGGTTTTGCCAGAGAGCCTTGGCAGCTTGGTTGGGGCGCGTTCAGAAGGGCGTTGATTTCTGAGGATAAGCTTTCTGGATCCTCCGTTCACGGGCGGTAAACATGTTCCTCTTTCGGATTGCTTGGCAAGAGGTATCTGTCGCCCGCTAAGTGAGAGGTCTTTTTGAGAAGCAGGAGGTTTAGGTCTGGAATTCATCAAAGCAATGACAGCCAGGTCACTAGCAAACCTATTACGGTTGATCTTGCATGGGGGTGGTGTCATGCCTTTGATCATCTTAGTTCCACGTATGGAGAGGCCCACTCCGGGAGAGGCATGGCGCTCGTTGATGATGGGCGGTAAACAGGGATCCAAACGCGGCTTCTTCTCCAGCGGAATGCTTTTTGTTGTAGAGGTAGAATCAGAGCTCTCCGTGCTTGAATATTCTGATTCTGTCTCCGTTTCCGTGGACTCGGTCTCCTCACTGGAGGAGCTGCTGCCGTAGACCCCGAGTTCCGCGTTGTACAGGATCGTGATGTCTCCCGTCGACGACATGTCGGAGAAGAGTACAGCTTCCGGTGTCTGTGATATGGAGCTGATTGAACAGGTGGAGCTGCGCGAGCTCATGTCGAATGATGTGGTCGACCAGCCATGTCTCGACGACCTTGTGCCACTCAAGACAGGCCTGTGGGGCTCAACATGAGAGTCTGCCTTGGTGTGCCTGTCAGATTTGGCTGATGTGGGTGACCGATTGGATGAGCCAGATTTGTGGGACTTGTTTGAGGATTTGCGTCGCTTAATAGAATTGTCGGGGATGACGTCATCGAATACTGTGGTGGAACTTGGTTTTTTATCAGTGGGAGGCGATTTCTTTGAGCTGACAGCGCCTCCCGCGTTGACTGCCTGGTCGGACCTACTACACCTGGATGTTTTAGCTGACTTTTCTGAGCTGGAAGACTTGACCGGTATGAGCGATTTAAACGTCTTGTTCTTGCTCTGAACTCTGGCCGAGCGGATGTGTCGGGTGCTGATGTCGCGACAGAATACCTGGGTTGGGTTGAATGACTTGGAAGACTTCACTGGAATGAGGGATTTGGCTGAGCCAGTTGATTTGGCTGGCTTGTCTAAACAGGTTGATTTCGGAGTATTCACCAACTTGACCAGTTGGTTGGATCTAGTGTCAGAGCCGGGGGAATTTACTGGCCCGGCTGGAATAGCCGATTGGCAGCGACTAACAGACCTGGTGATCAGGACGGGGATACAAGATTTGGATGACTTTTTTGAGTTTGCTAGACCCCTCTTGGATGACTTGTTTGAGTTGGGTGACTTAGCCAAACCAACCTCTGTAAAATCGAGACCTCCAGAACTGGCCGAATTCACGGGTTCATCTGCGCTAACTACTGCAGTGACAGATTTCACAGGCCTGTTGTGGTCGATAATGTCAGATTTCTTCGGATCAGCTGCGCTTGCAGAGCCTACACGTTTTCTTTGTTCATCAGAGCTCCCCAAACTGATGTTTGTCTTAGGCCCCTCTATGCAGACAGGTACCATAGACTGATCACATAGGACACCTGGCATGGGCTCCTCGTTTCTTGCAGACGAGACCGGACTGACCCCCTTGCCCTCGTGAGTGGTCTCACTGGACGTGGCTGACGGCAGAACCAGATGAGTCGAGTCGGTCAGGAAGTTGGAGCTCTTGGATGGCGACACAAAAGGCCTGTTGACCAGGTCATAGAAGGCTGGTTTTCCCTGGTTCGAGTTGAGATCCTCTGGTACATTTGCTCTCTTCCACGGCTTGATGGGAAACTCATCCTTGAACGGCTTGGGTCTGTCCTTCTTCGTTGGGTACTTGGGCCGCCTTTGCTTCGCGTGCTGGGATGGTTGGATGTGGATCACTTCCGGGGCGAGGGGCACCTTCTTGGGGCGAACCTGACACGTCGCAGCCAAATCAATCACGCGATAACATCTTTATTCTTGATACTACAAATTCCGTGTGTGGAGTGCAGATAGGAAATAAATGATCACCGTATTTACTCGTGTTATAGGGCACAACACCAGATTGACACGAGTAAATACGGTGATGTTCTTACGGGTTTATTATCGCCATGCAGCTTGCACTGATCGGGAGGCCGTTGGTCGGCCATTTCAGGGCCTGTAAGCATCTTATTCTTAGTCCAAGGATGATCAAGGATCGACAGGATTGGCATTCTCTCACTGATGGTAAATACAAGGAGTCGCTTGATCAAATCCCGGCACTCTGTTACACACAGTAATAAAGAATATTTGCATTGTTTGTGCAATGCATTTCTAAGCGCTTTAATTAAGCAGGAAATGTCCGTCAAATGTCAATTACTGTCAAGATATACGGTGGTACACATCGGCGGAACAATATGGTAAGCTGAGAAACGCAGGCCAGGGCCAATAAACATCAACAAATTAACCAAAAACATTATTAGTTGAGTTTGTTTAGAAGCAGCAAACTACGTATGGAACCAATCAACCAAAACGAAACGCAACAATGAGAAAGAGCTGTCGCACCTAAATTCCTCACCTGGATTCTGGATCTGCCCACGTGAATACAATAATGGGAGAAATACACACAACTGTAATAGCTCAGAGGCAAAGGTTACGGAACAGGAATGCTATTACAATCACCAGGATGACCTGTCTATAGCAGCTACACCTCTATCTATCACAGGTGTACGGGATACACGCCGCGCGCATTGAATTGAGACATCACATTTCACACAACGACCAGTCTAACACGGGGCACCTCACATCGCTTACAAACCCGACTTCTTCATCTGTCCACAAAGTATACCTGTAATTAACCAGAGGCGCACCTGACTGCTGACTCGTTTACCTGTCGTCGCTGACTTGACCCAGGGCAGGATTCCGAAGCAGTTGCGCGCTCCAACACAAGCGTAGAAGGATCGGTCAGCGTTGCCATCCGACAGCTTCTCAAACGGCCTCTTTCCGTTGATCATGTAGAACAGCACGGCACCACTGTCACGTGACAAGGAGACAGGAAACGCCATCAGGAGGTTTGTGTACTCTAATTGGCTGATATAAGTGTTCTCTGATGAAGGTTTGATTGAAATTCTTATTCAACATTGTAAAGTGTGGTAAAAATTGATCAAGCTATCGAGAATGAAGAGAGACCTGAAAAGTTCCCCAGTCTATTCACTTACAGACTGTAGCTATCAGCCTTGATGCCGTCAAATGGGGTGTTTTCTTGCTGGAAGGCTACTTCCGGGGCGGCGTAAAAGAACTGACCGGAGCGACTCTTGAAGACAAGTTGACGCGGCGGGGGGCCTTTCCGGGCCGCGCGTTGCGCTGCCGCCTTATCGACGGAAGACAGGCTGAATCCTACAGATTATGACGCATCCATTGTTTTTACAATCAGAACAAGTATCAGGCAATCAACCGGAAATAGACAACTAAGATGTATCAGCGATACAGGTGTCGAATGACTTACCTGTGATTTTGACGCATTTATGGTTCTCATGCAAGAGGATATTATCAGGGTGGAGATCTCTGTCCACACAGAATATCACCATGCCAAACGATACTTCATTCAATTGAAATCTAGATTTCCTTAAATCTCTACATCCTGGTTAGACTTCAACATATAGCCGTGTCAGTGTACCTATGTGAGATTCCCTGGGAGTGAAGGTAGCTGACTCCATTCACGAGCTGGGAGAAGTAGAGACGGGCCATGGGTTCACGGAGACCTGCAGAGTGAGTGTGGTACTCAAGCTCTATCAGACTGGTGAGGGAGCTGCCCATACAGGCCTCCTGGACTAGGTACAGGTGTGCCTCTGATGAGAAAGTCTCATATGTTCTCACCTGAACAACAGAGAGGGGGGTATTTAGAGGAGGTCGTGTCAAGCGACGCTATGTAACTTGTAAAACACGGAAGCATCGGCGCTAACCACACGCATATAAGCAACAACAACAACCTTGGCCCAATTGCAAAATGTTATTCTTCTTAACAGACCGATAGCGCATTGTAAAAAGTGAATCAAAGTGTTCCAGTTGTTGACATTAATAATGAAACTGGCTACTCACCACGTGGGCATGGTTCAAACCGGATGTAAGAAGCGCCATCTCTAGTGTATTCTCATCGGTTGAGTCTTTGTCAAGCTGCTTAATGATCACCTTCGATGCACATGAAAAAGTTCAGCCATTAGAAATATCAATCTTTATTTCTCAGAATGGCAAGCAAGTCAGCAAACCTATTAGCGTTCTGGCATGTTTGACACACTTAGAAAGAAGAGACATCGATATAACATTATCTACGAGCTTTATGCATCAAGTTAGACAGACGACAAATTACTAGGACCGCGGTAAGTATTTGGGAACAACTTACTTGCCGCTCCCCGCTGCGCAGCAGACTGAGCCACACACCATTGTTGTGTGCTTTTTTGCGCGCTGGATTAATGGTGGCCAGGCGGACTTTAGCGAACTTGCCTTGAGCGAGAAGAGAACGGGGTTGGAGGTTGTAGCCGGCTTCAGCGAGCAGAGCGGGGTCGTCCTTGAGACCGTCGCCTCCATCAACTGATGAACCGATGTAGTTCGTTGATTTAGAAGGGGTGTGCATTTATTACGACATACGTTACCGAGTTATAACGTAGCACAGTACGTAATAAAATGAGTTGTGTTATAAGGAAACTGACACAATCAGTTTTGCATAACTAATGTTTAGTTAAAAGCATGTATATAAACTGGTGTTCGTTGTTGATCAGATGAGGTATGTGTTGCAAGATGGATGTAATAGGTTTGTGTTGTAAGGTGGATGTGATCTGTTTGTGTTGTCAGGTGGATGTGATCTGTTTGTGTTGTCAGGTGGATGTGGTTTGTTTGTGTTGTCAGGTGTGATCTGTTTGTGTTGTGAGGTGGATGTGATCTGTTTGTGTTGTGAGGTGGATGTGATCTGTTTGTGTTGTCAGGTGGATGTGATCTGTTTGTGTTGTCAGGTGGATGTGATCTGTTTGTGTTGTCAGGTGGATGTGATCTGTTTGTGTTGTGAGGTGGATGTGATCTGTTTGTGTTGTCAGGTGGATGTGATCTGTTTGTGTTGTGAGGTGGATGTGATATGTTTGTGTTGTCAGGTGGATGTGATCTGTTTGTGTTGTCAGGTGGATGTGATCTGTTTGTGTTGTCAGGTGGATGTGATCTGTTTGTGTTGTCAGGTGGATGTGATCTGTTTGTGTTGTCAAGTGGATGTGATCTGTTTGTGTTGTCAGGTGGATGTGATCTGTTTGTGTTGTCAGGTGGATGTGATCTGTTTGTGTTGTCAGGTGGATGTGATCTGTTTGTGTTGTGAGGTGGATGTGATCTGTTTGTGTTGTCAGGTGGATGTGATCTGTTTGTGTTGTCAGGTGGATGTGATCTGTTTGTGTTGTGTGATCTGTGGTTGTGATCTGTTTGTTTGTTTGTGTGAGTGGATGTGATCTGTTTGTGTTGTCAGGTGGATGTGATCTGTTTGTGTTGTCAGGTGGATGTGATCTGTTTGTGTTGTCAGGTGGATGTGATCTGTTTGTGTTGTGAGGTGGATGTGATCTGTTTGTGTTGTCAGGTGGATGTGATCTGTTTGTGTTGTGAGGTGGATGTGATCTGTTTGTGTTGTGAGGTGGATGTGATCTGTTTGTGTTGTCAGGTGGATGTGATCTGTTTGTGTTGTGAGGTGGATGTGATCTGTTTGTGTTGTGAGGTGGATGTGATCTGTTTGTGTTGTGAGGTGGATGTGATCTGTTTGTGTTGTGAGGTGGATGTGATCTGTTTGTGTTGTCAGGTGGATGTGATCTGTTTGTGTTGTGAGGTGGATGTGATCTGTTTGTGTTGTGAGGTGGATGTGATCTGTTTGTGTTGTGAGGTGGATGTGATCTGTTTGTGTTGTCAGGTGGATGTGGTCTGTTTGTGTTGTTTGTGTTGTCAGGTGGATGTGATCTGTTTGTGTTGTCAGGTGGATGTGATCTGTTTGTGTTGTCAGGTGGATGTGATCTGTTTGTGTTGTCAGGTGGATGTGATCTGTTTGTGTTGTGGATGTGGTTAAGTCGAAGAACTCATCATAATTGTTTTGCTCCTGCTAAATTTATTAGTGTAGATATCTGTGGACCTTTTAGCTTAATTGGTTCAAACTTAATTGAATTTTAATGCTTGATAGCGCTGTTTATTTAGCCATGTAATATTACGGTTTCTAATTTCTAACATTTGGTGCTGCAAATTCTTTCTCAGTCATGGCACGATAAGTAACGATTTGACTTGAAATGTGACACCTTTGTATGTAATGTAGTCATTCATGCAATCATGTAATTCAAAATGGCCAATGAGACTTTATCCATAATGAGGACGGAAATGATTAATAATGATTCTTAACGTATTAATGCTAATTTTACTAAATTATTCTGGGAATTCAAGCAGCGAAATTATTAAAAGATGTATCGCGCATATTATCTTTCGCTCAGTTATCCAAGTTGGCATAAGCAGATCTTGTAGTTAATTTGTTGAAATTTAAATGACTTGACCTAAATTCTATAGTAGCCCTACAAGACGTCTGAGTATAAATTCATGTTACCGTTACGACCGGAGCTAATTCTATAGATGCTGGTGTATGCTTCTTTGATAAGCAAGTGATGGTAAGCTATTTGCTTAAAAGGGGAAATTACTGTAAGTCATCGACTTGGTACATAATTACAGAAGGTGGCTTTTAAAACAATTCATCTTGGTCAACTTACGTTGGGAGTTGACACAGTGGCGTGAGGAGTCAGTGATTGACCTCGCCAGACAGTTGCCGCTTTCAATCGCCCTGATGCTGACTACCCTGTCATGGAGGGTAGCACGAGGGGTCGACAAACTCTGCGCCATGTATGCCGTCATCCGAAGACGGCGTCCAACCCTAGCACACGGGTGGATGGGCTCAAGTTTAGCCACGGATCCTTTGGCACCTTTCATGGCCGGTTCGGATGCTGTTACCGGCTGGAGGCGCCGTGGCAGGCCCTGGGGGATGCCGAATGCCTTCGCCCGACTTGCCAGCTTGATCGACATGGAAGTGACGGGGGACGAAGCCGGAGCTACCGGCGGCTTATTGGCGCCAGGCACGCCGTCAACGCCAGGTTTTACCACAAAACGATTCATCTTCAACTTCGAAAAGATGCGATGAATGTAATTTACCACAAAAGATCGCTTTGCTTCGCAATGAAGAAAAGAGAAATGAGAACTAATCTACGATGTGAAAAAGCGTGCACGCAATTCCACAACGACAGCGATTAATGGCGGTAGCTAACAACAGCGTCACAAAGGTAGCATCACTGTGACGTCACGCATTTATCTCAGCCTCGTCACAGCGTAATCACGTGACACCATGAAACAAAACAGCTCCCATTCCATGAATCTGATTAATGAGTTGATTTGAATATGATTACAACGCGAGAGCCGTAGGGTGGGTGTCACGTGGATAGGGTGGGTTGCACAGAGGCGAAGTAAAAGTAAATAGTTTTATATCATGACTGCGCATGGCACTCAAATACCAGAAAGATTCAGGTTTTGAAGTCCCATTACTGTCTCAAGAGCTGTGCGTGTCTGAACCGAATGTCCAGCAGTTAAAATAAAGTACATCATAACGTGGCTGATTCCCGGTAGTGATTTAAAAGTCACGTAAGGTTAGAACCCTCTTCTATATGTAAGCTTATAGTGTATGTCAAACGTCTCCTCTGCTGTAAGACCCCTCCTATATTTTAGAGGGATTGGTTATAAAAATTAAACCATACAAATTTGAGTTTTATATCGGATAGCTTACGCTTATCCCGCGAAATCAGCCGCGGGCAAAGTTTACGTCCATTCCTAGCTTCACTTAGCCCCATTGGAAAATTATTCGACGTCCTGCAGGGCTAAGCTAACCTCCCACAGCTGTCAAAACTTGCACCTGATTCTTTTCAACGGATCAAAACTGTGTAAAGCCTATATTAGTGTTCCGTTTGCCATACTGGACAATTCACCTACTTAGTTACACATTTCTAGGAACCTGCTTTAGCCGTCTATACTGCTTGTAGTGTGTATATCAGCAGACGTGTATGGTCTGTAAGGTGTTGGTAGTGAATTTATTTTTGCTGTCAAAACCATATTACTGAATGCATAATGGATGATAAAGGAGTCGTTGATGTGTGAACACCTCTCTGGTCTACACCATGCTAACCCAGCCTCCCTGGTCTTCACCATGCGTACCCAGCCTCCCTGGTCTACACCATGCGTACCCAGCCACTCTGGTCTACACCATGCGTACCTAGCCTCTCTGGTCTACACCATGCGTACCCAGCCTCACTGGTCTACACCATGCGTACCCAGCCTCTCTGGTCTACACCATGCGTACCCAGCCTCTCTGGTCTACACCATGCGTACCCAGCCTCTCTGGTCTACACATGCGTACCCAGCCTCCCTGGTCTACACCATGCGTACCCAGCCTCTCTGGTCTACACCATGCGTACCCAGCCTCTCTGGTCTACACCATGCGTACCTACCCTCCCTGGTCTACATCATGCGTACCCAGCCTCTCTGGTCTACACCATGCTAACCCAGCCTCCCTGGTCTACACCATGCGTACCCAGCCTCCCTGGTCTACACCATGCGTACCCAGCCTCTCTGGTCTACACCATGCGTACCCAGCCTCTCTGGTCTACACCATGCGTACCCAGCCTCTCTGGTCTACACCATGCGTACCCAGCCTCTCTGGTCTACACCATGCGTACCCAGCCTCCCTGGTCTACACCATGCGTACCCAGCCTCCCTGGTCTACACCATGCGTACCTAGCCTCTCTGATCTACATCATGCGTACCCAGCCTCCCTGGTCTACACCATGCGTACCCAGCCTCTCTGGTCTACACCATGTGTACCCAGCCTCTCTGGTCTACACCATGCGTCTACACCATGCGTACCCAGCCTCTCTGGTCTACACCATGCGTACCTAGCCTCTCTGGTCTACACCATGCGTACCCAGCCTCTCTGGTCTACACCATGCGTACCCAGCCTCTCTGGTCTACACCATTCGTACCTAGCCTCTCTGGTCTACACCATGCGTACCCAGCCTCTCTGGTCTACACCATGCGTACCCAGCCTCTCTGGTCTACACCATGCGTACCCAGCCTCTCTGGTCTACACCATGCGTACCCAGCCTCTCTGGTCTACATGCGTACCATCTCGGTCTACCGTACCCAGCCTCTCTGGTCTACACCATGCGTACCCAGCCTCTCTGGTCTACACCATGCGTACCCAGCCTCTCTGGTCTACACCATGCGTACCCAGCCTCTCTGGTCTACATCATGCGTACCTACACCATGCGTAGCCTCTCTGGTCTGGTCTACACCATGCGTACCCAGCCTCTCTGGTCTACACCATGCGTACCCAGCCTCTCTGGTCTACACCATGCGTACCCAGCCTCTCTGGTCTACACCATGCGTACCCAGCCTCTCTGGTCTACACCATGCGTACCCAGCCTCTCTGGTCTACACCATGCGTACCCAGCCTCTCTGGTCTACATCATGCGTACCTAGCCTCTCTGGTCTACACCATGCGTACCCAGCCTCTCTGGTCTACACCATGCGTACCCAGCCTCTCTGGTCTACACCATGCGTACCCAGCCTCTCTGGTCTACACCATGCGTACCCAGCCTCTGGGTCTACACCATGCGTACCCAGCCTCTCTGGTCTACACCATGCGTACCCAGCCTCTCTGGTCTACACCATGCGTACCCAGCCTCGTCTACCCATGCGCCTCCTCTCTGGTCTACGTACCAGCCTCTGCGTACCCAGCCTCTCTGGTCTACAC
The DNA here is from genome assembly GCA_034190875.2 of Urechis unicinctus. Taxonomy (NCBI): domain Eukaryota; kingdom Metazoa; phylum Annelida; class Polychaeta; order Xenopneusta; family Urechidae; genus Urechis; species Urechis unicinctus. Next base: position 86,468,882 of record CM067353.1, read on the forward strand.
CATGCGTACCCAGCCTCTCTGGTCTACACCATGCGTACCTCTCTCTGGTCTACACCATGCGTACCCAGCCTCTCTGGTCTACACCATGCGTACCCAGCCTCTCTGGTCTACACCATGCGTACCCAGCCTCTCTGGTCTACACCATGCGTACCCACACCATGCGTACCCAGCCTCTGGGTCTACACCATGCGACCAGCCTCTCTGGTCTACACCATGCGTACCCAGCCTCTCTGGTCTACACCATGCGTACCCAGCCTCTCTGGTCTACACCATGCGTACCCCAGCCTCTCTGGTCTACACCATGCGTACCCAGCCTCTCTGGTCTACACCATGCGTACCCAGCCTCTGGTCTGGTCTACCCCCTGCGTACCCATGCGTCCCAGCCTCCCTGGTCTACACCATGCGTACCTAGCCTCTCTGGTCTACACCATGCGTACCCAGCCTCCCTGGTCTACACCATGCGTACCCAGCCTCCCATGCGTCCCAGTCTGGTCACACCATGCGTACCCAGCCTCTCTGCCTCCCTGCCTCTCTGGTCTACACCATGCGTACCCAGCCTCCCTGGTCTACACCACCCAGCCTGTACCCATAGCCTCTCTGGTCTACATCATGCGTACCCAGCCTCCTGGTCTACACCATGCGTACCCAGCCTCTCTGGTCTACACCATGCCATACCAGCCTCTCTGGTCTACACCATGCGTACCCAGCCTCTCTGGTCTACACCATGCGTACCCAGCCTCTCTTTTTTCCTACCATGCGTACCTAGCCTCTCTGATCTACACCATGCGTACCTAGCCTCCCTGGTCTACACCATGCGTACCAAGCCTCCCTGGTCTACATCATTCGTACCTAGCCTCTCTGGTCTACACCATGCGTACCCAGCCTCTCTGGTCTACATCATGCGTACCCAGCCTCTCTGGTCTACTACATCATGGTCTACGTACCCAGCCTCTCTGGTCTACATCATGCGTACCTAGCCTCTCTGTCTACATCATGCGTACCCAGCCTCTCTGGTCTACATCATTCGTACCTAGCCTCTCGTCTACATCATGCCTCTCTGGTCTACATCATGCGTACCCAGCCTCTCTGGTCTACATCATGCGTACCCAGCCTCTCTGGTCTCACCATGCGTACCCAGCCTCTCTGGTCTACACCATGCGTACCCAGCCTCTCTGGTCTACACCATGCGTACCCAGCCTCTCTGGTCTACACCATGCGTACCTAGCCTCTCTGGTCTACACCATGCGTACCCAGCCTCTCTGGTCTACACCATGCACCTCTCTGGTCTACACCATGCATACCCAGCCTCTCTGGTCTACACCATGCATACCCAGCCTCTCTGGTCTACATCATTCGTACCCAGCCTCTCTGGTCTACACCATGCGTACCCAGCCTCTCTGGTCTACACCATGCGTACCCAGCCTCTCTGGTCTACACCATGCGTACCCAGCCTCTCTGGTCTGCACAGTGCGTACCCAGCCTCCCTGGTCTACATCATGCGTACCCAGCCTCTGGTCTACATCATTCATACCTAGCCTCTCTGGTCTACACCATGCGTACCCAGCCTCTCTGGTCTACACCATTCGTACCTAGCCTCTCTGGTCTACACCATGCATACCCAGCCTCTCTGGTCTACACCATGCGTACCCAGCCTCTCTGGTCTACACCATGCGTACCCAGCCTCTCTGGTCTACACCATGCGTACCCAGCCTCTCTGGTCTACATCATGCGTACCCAGCCTCTCTGGTCTACATCATTCGTACCTAGCCTCTCTGGTCTACACCATGCATACCAAGCCTCTCTGGTCTACACCATGCGTACCCAGCCTCTCTGGTCTACATCATGCGTACCCAGCCTCTTTGGTCTACACCATGTGTACCCAGCCTCTCTGGTCTACACCATGCGTACCCAGCCTCCCTGTTCTACATCATGCGAACCCAGCCTCCCTGGTCTACATCATGCGAACCCAGCCTCCCTGGTCTACATTATACGAACCCAGCCTCCCTGGTCTACATTATACGAACCCAGCCTTGCTAATATGGGAACTGATTGACGACAAGCAATATTCCACTCGCTTCAAAACACTAACGCATTTAGATTGCATGCTTTCCAAATATTCGTATAATGATCCTCTTTGATACATTCGCTTGAGGGGAGATATTACAATACATAAACTCGTTATAAAATATGAACATTACCTACAGTATGCTTTGGGCAATGCCGATAATTTTTCAGGTGTGGGGAACCGGAGAGGAGGATCTGTGTATGTTTGTCAGAATCCCATGATTGTTTGAGATAAAAATGGCGTATTTATAGAAATCTAATACGTTTGTAATCATATCCGTTGGGTTTGCTGCCGCGCCTTATCCAAAAGCAGCCAATAAGATGCTTCACGTAATCACGGTTTCGTTATTTGAGTTCAGCCAACAAGTTTACAAATAATAAACTTTAATAAGAAATATATATGCATAAAGACACAGTTAAAAAAAGTTATCTACAATCATTGTTCCGTTGTCGACTGATTTGATATGATGCTACCATACCCCGCTGTGTTGCTTGCGTAATAATTGAAGAAGTAATCAAATCACAGGAATCTCACACTTCAGCATTCTAAACTACCATTGGCAATGAGCATTCATTAGACAAACCTCATGACGCTGTGCCATGTGATAGAGTAACATGCATCACGGTCGCGCACATTCTGTATGGACGGGAGCTCGTCAGCAGGGGGAGCCAACAGGCTGGGTGTGTGAGAACGACGTCGACGAACTCGCTGAGAGGATGAAGATTCGTCAGCAGGGGGAGCCAATAGGGTGGGCGTGTTTGAGGACGACGTCGACGAACTCGCTCAGAGGACTGGGATGCATCTCATCGAACTCTGTGTAACCTTCATACCACGGCGAGCTGGTGTCTCGCTTGAAATCACACCCAGATTTGGACGCGGTCAAGATCACTGTAGCGTCTGTGGACGATAATTTCACTTCCAGCACAGGCTCAACGTCGCTGAACCAATGGACGGTTTGAGAAGGCGAGCCGGTGCTGCTCTGCAGGAAGGGGTCTCGAGTTGGAGAACCTTCCTCGTTGGAATCGCTGGTATTGCAATGAACTGTATGCTCTTCTAGGTGCGCATGTGCAGAAAAGTAATCCGGAATAATGTTCACAACTTCGGCACATATCGATGGTGATTGTGTACCGGGTGTGCAGGTACCCGTTCCGTCGGTACCCAGTGCGTTGGTACACCGTACGCTGGTATGTGGTGCGTCGGTACCTTGTGCGATGGTACGCGGTATATCGGTGGAGGGGACATTGCCATAGGTCCACTCGGCGTTGATTGTCGACGATGGTGGCTGCGGGGCTGACAAAGTCTCACGGCGCCGTGAATTACAGGGAGACTCTGTCTTGGTAGTTGGCTCTGAGTCACCCTCGTCAACACATCCCTTCATATTGTCACTGACAGAACACAGGTTAAAGGCAGCTGTTGTAACCTCATCAGACGAGGCGAACTGCCGAGGTCGGACAACCACATCCATCTCATCGAACAGATTGTCAGCGTACACACCCGTACGCGACGCGTCCGCGTGCGACTGTAGATCAAAAGAGTTGACGGGAACCTTATCCCAGTCGACGCACCAGTAGTTCCCTTTGCCACGGGGATTGCCTGGGTTCTTAGGTTTCATGACGAAACATGGCGACTGAGAGAGGTTGTGTCTGAGCGAATCACGCCAGCCTCTGTAGGCGGACAACCTGAAGAAGGAGAAGGCACGTGTGAGGCAGTTGACGATCTCGTTGAGGGTCAGTTGGCCGCTCGGGGAGGTCCAAATGGTAGCGGCGATGAGGCCCAGGTAGGTGTAGGGCGGCTTACTATAACGCGTGTACGGCTTGCGTGACGCACTGGACGTCCAGTCTCCGGACGCACAGACAGACTTGCTGCTCTGGCGACGGACAATTCTCACAAGTTCACTACAACAAAGGGGAAAAGGATTCATGGAAATCATAACTGATGTTAGTAACTCCATATAAAGGCCAGAAAAATGGCTTTCAGTGATACAAGATGCAACGATGAACATAAAAAATATTGAAAATGTCACTAATTTTACCGACCATCCCATTAGAATCGATCATAAAACGACCGATCGCGACTAATATAAGAGATAAGTTGTATTTTACACATGATAATGAACGAAATTCCCGTCTACAGCAGAGAAAGACTGGTTGTGAAGGCATTTCATGTGTACCCTGTGCTACGTGAACTAAAATATTAATAGCAGTCGGAACATATTGTTACTTGCTTGTAATGACTTACCGATACCCATGTTACATTCATTTGAGAGCAATTGTATTGAAGGCTGGAGTTGTTGTGGAAATCAGTGATGAGGCAAATGGTCATGACAAGCCCGGAAGACACTAAATACTCTCGTGAAGAGGTAAATCCCGAGCCTCGTCAACGCACATCATTGTTTAATTGATACATGCATTCCTGGTTCAATATCGTGCTTAGTCTCATATATTTGAAAGAGAGTATATTCGGAATTGTTCGCAGATCGATTCGCGATTGAACATGCATTTTCGGTGCACACTACAACGAGGACTTACTTGAGGACTTTTCAGAGATGTCAGTATTCGCTGAACCATTTGACGCAGAAGTTACTTCTGTGTAATATGCACCAATTATTGATAAAGAATTATTGTCTGGTTGCTAAATTGACGCTTACTGATTTTCCCTCTTTATAAGGAACACCCAATCTTGGATAATGTGTCACCATGGCAGCCATTTAGAGAGATTTCTAGCGTATTAATCGACATCTGCAAACGCCACAGGCAAGCAGCTAGACTAACAAGTATTGTCGAATTGAATAGCTTACTCTGTAACCTTACAACGTCATATACTGTTCTAAACCAAGTAAGAGTATACCGTAATGTTATTTGCTCGTAACACTAACCAGCACCAGTCAAAGAAATCGTTACACACAACATGGCTTCCTCCAGTTGAGATATTTTATGTTTTAGTTACCATGAATACAAACATTAACTGGTTCTATGTTCAACTCACCCATTCTCCATTTCGTAAGTCTTCTTCGTCGTGAGGTATGAAACTTAGGTCAGTTGTCGTGACCGCGACCTGCAGACTATACTACGGTTGTCCCCTGGGCGCTGTTTTTATCCGGGGTCAGTACCAATCGCGCGCGTAACGACGCGTCACGTAGCTTAAGTAAGCGCAGCCGCGCGTTGACAGCGGCGACGTGTAGCTTGTTAGGGTTACTCGATAAGCTGACGACTGGGTCGAGTAGACTTCATGACGCGTTAATACAGTAGCCGACGCGCGGTGACGCCAGACAACGGACGACGCTTTACTTTTCCTCAATGCTTCGATAAACGCAGATGCCTGAATCAAATTAGACATCTAATTCTTGAAGACATTACCACTTTTAAGTCGAGCTTTATCGAGTACACTGATCTCATTCTATGATCGCAATGCTACCTAAAGATATTCGAAAATGCATCGCTAAATTCCATGGGCGAACTAATAGACGATGCAATGATTTTCCATTATCATCCGTTCAGAGGAAATTTGCTGCCTAGTTCCCCTGTTATGAAATCATGATTACCATGGAGTAACGAGTGTCCGTGATAATGCTTGGCACTTGTATTGTGTTCGGAAATAGCAAGGCGCTGGACGTTTGACTAAGACGGTAGACTGCCGGGGGAGGAACTAAAGCGAACAAACTGTGATAATAGCGTTACTGGAAATGGTGGGGTTGATATTTAAACATGCAGGTTTCCTTCATTCGAGTTCGAAAGAGAAGCGTTTCCTTCGTACTCCAATAGTAAATCATTCAAATTGTATAGCTTATCATCTCTGGGATCCAGGACTGATGGATAAGGACCAGCAGACCTACAATATCGGACCGAATGGCGCTTGGAAAGCAGATGTTGGAATCCGAGCGCTGATGTCCACCAGGGGGCGACTGGCGCAGACACAGACAGACGCTTCAACACAAATCTTGTTACTTTTGCTGTTGTCTGTTGACTTTATCGGAGGTCGAGCTTAAATCAACTAAGTCGTCTACACGCTATGACAAATGAATATGTAGATTCGTGATCAGATATGAATGTCGGTTTGTGTTGTTAAATCCCAGACAGTTACGGACGCTCCTGTGTATTTAGCGTTAATAGTGTTATCTGCAAGATATCCTCTGAAACAGATCGACCATTTCAATCTAAGATCCCAGAAACGGAAATCAACGATCTCCTTGCGCATCGGCTTCTGCGCAGGCTAGGATTCGTTATGTTAGCATAGAGTCAAACATGTCTGCCATGGAGAGTGGGAAATCACCTAACAGAATCCCGCGCATGCGCCAGGTCGCGCCGGGCAACTCGTCATGCTCCACCACAGTGAATGTGAAGTTTCCTTTTATTGGACTCCTCCAAGTAAGAAAAATAACCCTTCAGTTTAGGCAGAGACCAGTCACTTCCCGCAATGTTAGCAACATTAGTTATTCTACCTCTTAAAATATCAGGGATATATGCATACCATCAGGATGACAAAAATATATCTCGAAACGAACGACGCCAAACAAACAACCCAACAATAATAAATGTGATTGACGAGAAGAGAGCGACTCGAGTTCCGAGAGCTCGTTTGTTTACAGTTCATCCCAAAATCAGGTGCTCCACAAATATTGTGGTATTTATGTTCTCCTGATCAAATACGAGATGTTATCGCGATGGATCCTATTTTGCCGCGGATCCCCGGGGCTGGTGTGATCAAGAATTGCTTAATACCAATACATATTATTATTAAATGCACGCTCGTATATCAAGGACTGTCTGTGTGGGTAAAGTATGCATGTCATTTAAGTTATACCCACAGAGACTCAGGGTAAAATGTCGACATTTTGTTAGGCTATTCCATGTACGCCATCCGGGGAACATACGACAATGTAGCCTGATACAGAGCTGTCCCGGACAGATCAAACCATTACTGCATTATCACAAATAAACAAGACATATTGACTGATCGTATCGCAATGGGAGGGGGTGGTGAGGAAGCGGGGCGGGGATCAATCGTGGGCGGTAATTGAAATGGAACCGTACCAAGTGCTGTTTGTAATTACAAGGTTTTTTCAATGATATATTTTGATATATTTTCTAAATTACGTCATTTCGATGTGCCGTACTTGTAACCAAGAAAAGTCAGTGATGCCTTCCAAAAATAAGAATTTCCCTCAGCACCTAAGCCAACATATATTTGAGATTTCAGATGTTCTTGGTTTATTACTAATTAGACTTTGTATCAGTAAGCCAATATTTGATAATACCACATTAAATATTTCAGGTGCTGTAACCTGCCCGGGCGGCTCACTTGATACAGGCGTTGTCAAGGAAGCGGGTTTCACAGCCTGAACTAGGCAACGTGTCACTTAGTGCGAGTTCTTGTCTCTAGCAATTCCTATCAGCCTCATCCACTGGGCGATTCGTTACCCTATTGTCTCTCCCTTGGTACATCATCCACTGGGCGATTCGTTACCCTATTGTCTCTCCCTTGGTACATCATCCACTGGGCGATTCGTTACCCTATTGTCTCTCCCTTGGTACATCATCCACTCGGCGATTCGTTACCCTATTGTCTCTCCCTTAGTACATCATCCACTGGGCGATTCGTTACCCTATTGTCTCTCCCTTGGTACATCATCCACTGGGCGATTCGTTACCCTATTGTCTCTCCCTTGGTACATCATCCACTGGGCGATTCGTTACCCTATTGTCTCTCCCTTGGTACATCATCCACTGGGCGATTCGTTACCCTATTGTCTCACTCTGCAGCCCTATAAATAGGCGCCAGCACGGGGTACATGGCCAAAGCTGTCAAAACCACTCTTATTTGAAAACAACAACAAGAAAACAAAATTGTGACAAAATGCAAGATTATATCACAAAATGACACGAGAACTGTTTCTATTACTAAAGTTTTGTCTAATTGTTCTGTTTGAGCACTAAAATACGGCACATCATGAGACTTTGTTCAAAAACTCAACATGACCGACTCCCACAATGCAACATAATAGAGTTAATACTCGTTAATACACTTTGATATTGCTCATGTTTTCGATTCGCGCGGTAGCCATGTTGGACAACAATTTTAAAATTGTGTTGGATTTCGTCGATTCTGTGTATGACTGTTGTTGCACTCTAGGAAAGATCGATGGTAAGATATTTATGGATATGAAAATCTATGTTTTTTTAAACTGTCCCTTGTCTGCATTGCGAGAAGGAGCAAATTTGCTTATAACGCTCAGATTCTGGCAATACGGACCCTCGCCCCTAAGGTGTCATCAGACCATCAAAACACCAGGGGCGAGTTGCCTTGCCTAGGTAAAAAGCCAGCTCTGATTGGTCGAGCGGGAGGATCACAGGTTTTTCCACTTGAGGATCAAACCGTTCGTAATCAATATAAATTAATCCGTGAAAATTTTATCCACACATAAACTTTGTCACCTTAATTAAATAAATTCATGACGGCGTGTGCATACACGTGACAATGCATTCTACATTCGGTCGAATGATCGGTATACAATGCATGGGACGTTAATGTCGGCGCCAAAACGAATTTATCAATTTATAGTAACAAAGATTATACATGAATAAAATACAGACCACAAGATAGGAAACAAGCTACCGCACAAGTCAATGAATTGACTTGTGTGTCTTTTGTTGACTTGTGTGTCGTAGCATGACAAAACGCCCCCATCCACCATCGGCGCGTTATCACCTTGTTGTAACGCAAAACTGAAGCATTGCATGGTCATTTGTCCAAAATACAACAAGGCCTCCCTAAAACATTTGCCATCCAAAAGGGTACTTTATTCGAGTTTAAACGCTGTTTTAGTGGATTAGCAAGTTTCCTGTACCCGGACGCTCATTGATCATCAGCTCTTTGTCCGGAGCAAAGAACTCGAGAGCTCTTATTGGAGCTCTTATTTAGATTGTCTAATCAGAGCTCGCGATCTCTTTGCACCAGCAAATCAACTCATCTGTTATAAAATACTATTAGGTTCATCAGTTCATATGTTAACATGTTTTGCATTGGTTGAGAGGTATAACAAAGGGGCCATCTCCAAAATCGCTAAAGCACGTGCGTAGAGCAATCAGACAGCTTTTAATCGAAGTAAAGTTGCTAAATTCATGCACGAAAGCGTCACCGGATACTTTCTATCATCTCTGGAAATCTAGTAAATAATCGGTCGGAGTTGGGACAACTTTTATCGGAAAGGTGAGGCTTTAATCTGTAACTTTACCTACCTAAATTGAAATCTACCGTCCTATTACAGAGAGATCATTCCTTATAATGAGGCACCATTTTATAGATTTATATAAATTCATTTGAAAACAGAATAATTAAGTTCAATGTGCTCTGGGATATAAAGTGATCGACGTGCACCACTTCAATCTGCGGTCGTCCCCTACCTGTTGAGCGCACAACAGCTTACGACAGAATATCGCCGATATCCAGAAAATATTTTAGATTTGATGTTCCCAACACCAAGAAATGATTACAGATACCAAAAATGGAAACAAATTAGACATTGCACAACCCTACAATATACATCATCTGCACTAAACGACCCACGACACCAACAATCATGGTTAATTTACATGTAATAAATGATACTTTACTTGTTAACGGACGGAGCGCGAGTTTTAAGCTTGGCTTCCGGAAGAGCATCTCGAGAGCTACGCGTTTAACAAACGAAGGTGTAATGCCAGTGTTTCAACCCGTTCAGCATTCTTTGATCCCTGTGTCGACATAGATATATGCTCTGCCCGGGGCCATAGTCCTTTTCAAGTTTTAACAAATCTCAATTGACCTGGATCAAATCCATATTAATATACATTCATACTTAAACTTGGTGTGAAACGACGTTATGTATATATATGTACATATGAATATATATATATAAATATGTATATATATTATATATGTACTACACTGAATATCTGGTGGTCAGTTTAGAGTTTAGACATAAACCTGCCTTGATGTTCATAACCGGGAAATAACAAACACATACTGCGTGAAATGTAATTTATTCGACGATTATCACTCCAAAGACCAGCTCTGAAATCAACTGAATTCGCTCTGATTGATGTCGAGGGGAAACACACGTAGCATGAAATACACAATTTAAGATAATCTAATTAGACCGCCACCATCAGAGAAGAGTGCTTCACGTTATGTCTATTCAGTCCATGATGGGCGATAATATGATGTTGGAGGGTGAGAAACACTGCTTCAACATATCATCCCACAGCCAGTCCGCTGCTCGGTCTACCTGGTCGTCACTGGAGGGCAAGTGAGCTACTGAGGAGAAGTAGGAGCCGATGAGATGTGAGGTGCTGGGGGGAGGTGAGAGGCAGAAGGGAGAGGGGGTGGAGAGGGAGGAGAAAGACGAGTAGGATGAGGAGAGAGCAGACAAGGAAATCTCATCCCCGCGATCGGCGTCGCTCCAGCGCTCCATCGGCACGAACCTGTGTGAACAGACTACGTCATCAGCCTTGGTTTCGTTCTGAGAAATGGAGGACTCTGAGACCCCGTTGCCTTGGTGACCGCCGTCGCAGTTCGCATCTGGAGATGAACTGTAACTCAGAGGGAATCCGGACATGACGTGGAAACTGCGAGAGAAGAAGATGGAGTCTGAGCGGCTGGTGGCCGAATCGAGCAGGGACCAGTCGGTGCTGGTCTGACTGTTGTGTGGAGCCGGGATGAAGCATGGAGAGTAAAGGTAGGAGGAGCTGCTCGTTGTACAGTTGCCATGGTTACTACTGGAGAAGCTGGAATAACTGGAGCGCCTTCTGGGATGTCCCAAGAACGAGACTGGAGAGGAGACTAGGTGTCTAGGTGAAGATGTATCGCTTGCTCTTGGAGGCTTCTTGAAGAAAATGAAGGGGAAGTCACTGTCGAGACTTGAGCCGCTGAGTAGATCCACTCCCAACTGGTCCAACTCATTGACTCCACGCTGACATCGAGGTTTAGACAGTACCTTCGTCTCCAAGGACGCCCGAGGAATGGCTCCCTGGTCCTCACACCACTGCTCAGTACGGCGTCGGCGTGCGTCATCCGTGTCCACGTGATCAGCTACATCCGGGTCAGCAGGAGACTTGATAGCGCAGGATGACATGATGGAAGGATGAAGGCGGAGGGGCGGGGGCTTATTCAGGGCTGTCTTACGATCACGACAACGCCGCTTCCTGAACCAAGCCTAACACATCCACAGCGAATGAGTCAAATCAAGTGACGCCGTAAGACGGCTGGGCAGCATTGAAGGGAGCGAGTAAAGGACGCCGAATCAAGGCAGACACCGCTACGTATGGCTTATACGTCAATCATTTCTCAAATACCCGACGACTGATCTAAGAAACTTGTTATAGTTTAAAAGCCATAACTGAGAGAGCATTTTCTTTGTATAACTTGCTTAAAAGACGAAATCCTTTACTGTGTATGTCTTATTACCTTTAAATTATGATATACAGGAAGTGAATTCACGCGATGGTGCGTACTAGCTCACCTGCAGCTGTTGGTGACTGGCAGTCAGCTCGTCGGCGAGGCGTTCGAGGGTCTCGGTTGTCGGGTAGCGATCGCGCTCGTACACCGCCTCAAGACGCGCGTCACCATCGCGAGAGAGGAGCGTCGCTGCACAGCGACTTGCGCTGACATCCAGACTAGTGGTGTCGCCCTGAGATGACCAATGGTCACTTGACGAATATTGACACCCTGTAAAGTGAAACATATGTAAATATATATAAGCATATATTGCTATGTGATTGGTAGTTCAAGCCGTTGTGAGGTCGCGGGTCAGGTCGAACTAGTTCATCACTACCTCGATAAATGATACTTTAGTCACTGAATTCGAGAACTGTGTTTGCTTTGTTCATACTCTCTCCTGCTAAAGTTAACGGGAGTATCTCCAATAACTTACCGGAGAGGAGCATTCCGTCACTGCGTGTAGAGTTGATGGACAATGATATCGACGAAGTCACCGACGAAGTCACCGACGAAGTCACCGACGCTAGTAGAAGTAGGACCTGGCAGAGGCTGGTTCTCGGTGAGATGTGTACAGCTTCCGGCGGTCAGTTGGGAACTGAAGAATCACTACGTCAAGGTGGCCTATTTATCTACCACAGCCTGGACAGCTCTGACGTCGCCCTCGGAAGTCACGTCGTTATCAGACGCGCGGTGCGTTCCTTGGTAACACGCGTCCCGCGCGGCGCGTCGTGTATCAGTTTCATTCAGCTTATATGAGTCTAGATCTGGGGTCCGTTATCTAAACATCAGCTTCTCTGAAACAACGGAACAAACCTATCCTATTTTGCTTTTTGAAACCTACTCTTCCGTAAACTCCGCCATCACGTCATCATGGGCAAACAATTTGCAAAATCATTGATACATGTATACATATTCCTTCAAGTTGCGAAATCATAGTTAATGTTCCAATTCTAACGCATTGTGAATATGATATACCTTGAAAGATATCATGCATAGATGGCTCTTGAGTTAATGATCGACCACATCTTGTATACATTATCTAAATGTAAGAGTATAAGGCGGGCGTTAATAGCCTCGAGTGTTAACATTGACAGTGTATCACTGGCAACGAAGTCAATGTGCCTCTGCAGAGCAAGGCAGCTACACGCGAATGGCCGTTCACACTGAAATTGCATTATATGACTTCAATTTCGAATAACTTCTTCTCAGTATATACAATGATGGAACTTTCTTTTCCGACAATTTTTAATTCATCTAAAATATAGATGCAGATATGATTGACAATGGTACAACAATCACAGCTGAGGCATCCATTCTAAGTTGCACTAATGAGTTAAAACAGTTTTCGCATTTAAATGCTGACATAATTTCGATCATCATAGCATACTTTCATCCTCATAGCACACCAGACGTGTCGGATTGGTGGTTGAAATACACATTGATAGCGTTGTCTCAGAACGGTCATTTCTTCAGTCCGCTATCGTTTGAACAGGGTGGCTTTACCTGTCACGTCTTGTGACGCCGGTGAGACGCTGGCTCAGACGCCGACAGCGTCTCTGGGCGGCTGTCGTCGTCTGCTTACTCAGTTTCATAACAGTTGTTGGTTTGGTAAAATCTTGTTGGCGATACGAGAGGTTTTATAAAATTACTCTCCCATAATATTTATTACTACATATTAAGCACTTACATAAACTTGTTTGTCTCAACTATAATTTTAGATAGGCTGTGTTAAACCATAGACTTATTCACCGACTAGCCTGGTGTAACGTATTCTGGGAAAGAAACCGCAGTATTGTCACCCCTCCCGCAAACACGTGTATATGCACATACACACGCACCACCCCCCCCCCCCCCCCCCAACCCCCCCCCCCAACAGCACCCCACCCCACCCCCCACCCCCAACACACACACACACACACACACACACACACACCTCTCGCCCTCTCCCTCCCCCGTAAGCCCAGATTTACAGCTTTCAGTGTCACCCCGCTCCCATGTATACATGTATGTATGTGTTGGGGGAAGGGTGACAGCATTACAGGGGTTCGTATCATAGAGTTGGCAAGTGAAAAACTTATGTGTATGCATACATGATAGCACGGGGAGCAACCATTCGGCCACCAACTCTCCCTAAACCACCCCCTTTCTCCGTGATGTTTCATTAACGAGCTTGTCGTGGATTACATGTCAACCTACCTAACCCAAACGGCAACCGCGATATTCGCGACCCTTTTCACATCTTGATTGAGATTCAAACGAATTCTTGCCGACTCGCACGACGAGCGCGGCGATTGTTTCATTACCGGTGTCAGCTCGATGCGCCGTATTTATTTGTACCATCGACATTTCGAAAAACACAGAGGAAAATAAGATGTCGCTATATAGCTAGCTGACCCAGGCCTTGTACCCGGGTTCATACAGCTCACAAAATGCGATTTATTTGAGATTTTTAAAGACCAGAAGAGATTGTTATTGATGTATTGCATAATGACATATCAATTAGATGTAGTTCACGGCGAGCGACTTTTTCTGGGGTTGCTTGTATGGCCAAACGAAACACTTAGTAAAGTTCGAGTTCATCACCCCTTAAACATGTTCCATTTAGCGGAAATGGCTTTCATCTTTATTTTAAACTTATTTTCTGGATCTTGTATTTCGTCTAATGCGATACTGATGATATGACGACATTGCTGGGACGCGCGCGTTGAAACGTGACATTCTAAACAGTAAATATATTGACTTAGCCAATATCATAAGTTATTTTCTTGACTGGCCGATTTCATCTTTGGTAGTGACACATCTGACGGTGGTGCAGAGAACGCACGTCAACTGACAGCAGCGCGTGTAGCCTTAGCGTTGGCTGGCAGTAGTGACATCTGAGCATGCCCACCGTAAGACCTCTTTGGATTGATAAACGCCGTATTATGCACTGCCCACGACATTCTTTACCAGCCCAGGGTTCCTACCAAATATATCGCTTGACCATTTAATACGCATGCGCAATTTCAAACTCTGCCCTTTCCATCTTCGGATGTATTATAGTGTCTATCATGTGCCATATTTGGTCTAAAATTAACGTCCCGTCCCGTCCCATCCATAATAAGACGTTTTTATGAAATGCATCTTTGAGCTGACATGCGTTCATACCATGTCCACTAATGCATTGAGCTGTGTTTATTAAGATCAGCGAAAACCTTTAGTAAAAGGACGGTGTGTTTGGAGTAGTTGCGAATGGACAGCGCTAATTAGTCGCTAGGTGGTACTGCACGACACCGCTTATGTACACAAGCCGCCTTCGCTTCCAGGAAGGCAAGCTATATATGTTTGAGCTTATTGATACAATAGACATTTGCGACATCGACGAAAGAATGAGACTATACTATCTAAATCAGTTAATAATACAAATGCTATAATTTAGTCAAAACTTGAGAGTTGTATTCGTTCAGACAACTTTCTGTTCGCCTGGGACGACCGTTAAGCGCGTTAATCACTCTATCCTAGCGTGGGGTAGAGTGTATATCACTCTATCCTAGCGTGGGGTAGAGTGTATATCTCTCTATCCTAGCGTGGGGTAGAGTGTATATCACTCTATCATAGCGTGGAGTAGAGTGTATATCACTCTATTATAGCGTGGGGTAGAGTGTATATCTCTCTATCATAGCGTGGGGTAGAGTGTATATCTCTCTATCATAGCGTGGAGTAGAGTGTATATCACTCTATCCTAGCGTAGGGTAGAGTGTATATCTCTCTATCATAGCGTGGGGTAGAGTGTATATCTCTCTATCATAGCGTGGAGTAGAGTGTATATCTCTCTATCCTAGCGTGGGGTAGAGTGTATATCTCTCTATCATAGCGTGGAGTAGAGTGTATATCACTCTATCATAGCGTGGGGTAGAGTGTATATCACTCTATCCTAGCGTAGGGTAGAGTGTATATCTCTCTATCATAGCGTGGGGTAGAGTGTATATCTCTCTATCATAGCGTGGAGTAGAGTGTATATCACTCTATCATAGCGTGGGGTAGAGTGTATATCTCTCTATCCTAGCGTGGGGTAAAGTGTATATCACTCTATCATAGCGTGGGGTAGAGTGTATATCTCTCTATCCTAGCGTGGGGTAGAGTGTATATCTCTCTATCATAGCGTGGGGTAGAGTGTATATCACTCTATCATAGCGTGGGGTAGAGTGTATATCTCTCTATCATAGCGTGGGGTAGAGTGTATATCACTCTATCCTAGCGTAGGGTAGAGTGTATATCTCTCTATCATAGCGTGGGGTAGAGTGTATATCTCTCTATCATAGCGTGGAGTAGAGTGTATATCTCTCTATCATAGCGTGGGATAGAGTGTATATCTCTCTATCCTAGCGTGGGGTAGAGTGTATATCTCTCTATCCTAGCGTGGGGTAGAGTGTATATCTCTCTATCCTAGCGTGGGGTAGAGTGTATATCTCTCTATCCTAGCGTGGGGTAGAGTGTATATCTCTCTATCATAGCGTGGGGTAGAGTGTATATCTCTCTATCCTAGCGTGGGGTAGAGTGTATGTCCCCAGTAAGTAATGCAGCTTCCGTCGCGTGATATAATGGAGCGCAGACACTTGAACAAGGTAAGAACATTCAATCGAAATCATAACGGAGCTCCAAATGTCTCAACACAAATAAACACATTTCGATACATGTGATTTGATTGTCGACACATATATCGTGAACACAATTCAATAAGTAACTGCTTTATTGTGGTAAATCCAAGAAGATGATTTACCTCCTAAGTGACTTATATAAGGTCTCATTCTGCGCTTCGAGTTGGACAATTCTGTTCTCTGGATTGAATTCCGGTCGCCTATTAACGCCAAGCCCGTAAATCAACTTTACATTGACATGCACAGCAGATTACATCTAAGTGACAGTCTCAATAACAGGTAGGTGAAGGACGTTACGAATGTGAATGTCCAGAGGGCGCTGTGACTAGCTGGCTCAGACCACTTAGCCTTTGATGGATAGCTCGGTTATTTCATCCTTGGTGACATCCCATGCTTGGTAGGCAGGTTATGTTGGTTAATCGACTTATTCACAATACAGTCATGCTCTCTGACCGGTTTATAGATATTCCAATGAAAATAGCGTCAATCGATATTTGGGTTCACAATCGCCCGTCATCTCGATATTTGAATACACATCACTTACAAAACATCAGCGGCAGAGGAGGTGGCAAACGCCAACTAAGGAATGTGAGAAATCATTTGGTGACAACGCCACCGCTACTCAGCTTTAATGAGGGCTGCATTGATTATGACGGCTCTCTAATCCCGTATTCAAACGCTACGTTTCATCAGCCAAACAAATACAGTCTAGCTTGATCCAAAGGATTCGCGAGTATCCATCGTCCCCAAACTCCACCTACTTCACTAGGGCTTATATTGCCTGGCCCCAATCTGTTAAGGCGTGGGAATTATAACAGGATAGGATTACAGGTGGCGGGATCACGGACCCACCCGCAAAGAGATTAACCAGTATTAAAGGAACAGGTAGCTTTTACACCGTCCAGAAACGGTCCCATATTAGTAAGTGCCGATATATCGGAGACATGCATGGAGATTCATTGTGGCTGACAAACAACCGGTGAATTTGGAAATGAATGCCGACTTTTTGGTAGCAGTTTTGTCCGTATCGTGACTTGTCAGGAACAGGACGACTAAGAGCTCTTCCACGAAGAGTGGGTGCCTCTTATTAAAGGAACTTTTTGGTTACATTGCGACCTAAAGAGTCCAAGGGTTGGCCGAGTACATCCTGTTCACGATGACTTAATGTAAGTAGAAAAGTTATCATCTATAGCTCTGATGCTGAGTGTTATCCTCTCAAAAGTTTATTGAGAAAATCAGAGATAAGCGCTGGATGCTGGGACAAAACAAGATTTACACCTTCACTTCATGCCTCAAGGAATTAAGTTTAATTACTCCGAATAAACATGAATGTTTCTCCTTAGAACGATGGAAACTGTATACTATACATAACTTTGAAGTTAGCCATGTTTTTAGATGCCTATGTATTTGACAAGGTTCAACAGGCCAGAGGAAATCGATGACGTCATTTGTAATACAAGGGCCACCAGATATTTTTATAGAAACCCACGTAAATTTACTTCTGGAATACTTCTTTTCTACGCCAGATCCCGTCCTGAATTTCAGTTTCTGCAAAATGCGTTCGAATTAAACCCCCAAAAAACACAGCTGCTCTGCAAGATGGCCGAGAATGAGGCACGCACTGCACTGAGTGCGAGACTGGACGAGAATGTGGCACGCACTGCCCTGAGTGCGAGACTGGGATCCAGTAGAGTGTACATGAGACAAAGTGCTCCCCCGTCACCTTCCGGTCGCTTCTCCTCGCCAGCTCCCAGTAGCAGCCTCAGTCTCGATTCTGGGTCGTACGCAGGCAGAGCGGTTCGCCTTCCTTCCATTTCCATGAAAGACACACAACTCAGCCGAGACGGTGAGCAAGAAGCGCGTCTGAAGTGACTTTCACCAAAACGCCCGACTTTCTAATTCTGGGATTTGGACCAAGTGGTCGATGGCACCACGATCGCCCATAACATAATGATTTCCTTTCAATTTAAAATATAATCCTATTATAATTTCTCAAATTAAATGCATCTTTTGCAAATAATATTCTAATCATGCACCATCAATTATTGAATTCAGTTGAATCATTGAATTTGCCGGACAAACCGCCTACGTCATCGGAACATGCTTGCTGCAAAAAGCTGTATCTCCAAACATGTCGCCAGTTAAGGATTGCTCCCTTGTCACGATTTCTCCGGCAGGTTGGGAACAGGTCCATTTCGTTGAATGGCGAAGGAAGTGGCAGAAAAGGCGTCAAGGCTCTGTGCAGTGGTCTGATGGTAGGTACTCGCGCGAGTGGACGTTCATTTCAGAGCCGTTAGCTTACTGCAGAAGTCGGTTCAAGTTTAAACTACAGCTTCCAAGCTATTGGCAAACAGCTATTTGGGTTCAATCAATGTTATAACCCCATCATCTGTGATGAAGGTGTTAACAATCACATCGAAGAGAATGTTCGATGTATTGATTGATTTGTTAGCGATTGATTTGTTGTAATACTCGCATGTCGACAATATCCAGTCTGCCTTAAACAAAAGCGTACTTAAAGTCAGCATAGACCCCACGTTACCTCTCACAAAGGACATTTAAGGTGATGCTTTACAACAGGTCAGACGTATTTCGTGCCTTTATACAAACTGTTGAGCTTATTCAGGCTATGGTGCCTTGTTTCTCAGTCAATCATAACCCGCCTGCTTGGATTGACCATCTTAGTAAACGCTGGTATATCTACCGCTCATGCAGCGACTGTGGAGCTTGCCACAACACGTGACCACTTGTTGATTTCAGGTATTGAATGATGTATCACGCGTGGATCTGAGCGATAATGGGGTGGATGAGTTCGCGGTCGCCTACATCACGCAGCTATTGTCCACAAATGTCTTCATCACCGAACTGGTAACTCCCTCGTCCCATCAATTAAGCAATCAATCAAGTAATAAAGCAATCAAATCATTGAATTAATTGTAAATATCAATCTGCCATTTATACTATTAATGATGTTCTTAATTCCATCTGGTTGGGAAATATTCGCGGACTCCAGCCCATACAGTAATATACAACCTGCTATGATTGAACTTTGATATCTACCTGTGGCCCGTGTCTGTCTCTACCGACCAGGTGCTGGCCAATAACAACATCAATGGATCGTTAGCCTGTCACGTGGGAGCCATGATGATGAAATGTCGAACCCTGCGCAGAATCGACCTCTCCGGTAAAAAAAAAACCACGAGGGCTACTTTTTCGCTGTCTGATTCGTTATCAAATATAAGTGATAACATTTATTTGGAATTATAAATAATGTTGCGCATCAATAAAAAATGAGCGGGCACTTCCTGTTCCGGTCTGTACGGCAGCAGCATATCGTGTACGTGTCGAGGATTGTGATGATGTGAATTACGTCACGGGACGCGTTTGTTTTGCTCTCCAGGAAACAAGATGTCGGATGATGACGCCATGCATATAGCAGATATTATTAGAGTAAGTCATACCATGGATGTAGCAACTTCACGTGCTTCGAGGATATGGGCCTCTTTGACTTTGTCGTTTAACACCAGAAAAACTGCGCTCATGCATACTAGAGAATTAAATAGTTCTTTAACCGCCAGGATGTGTCATGGAGGGGAGTGCTGGTTGGAGTGGGGTTGGTCTTTAGGCCGTTAATAATCTATTCATTGTTTGTTGCATTCAGAACTGTCTGGAGGTAGTGGAGTTACGACTGAACCACAACGAGCTCCGTGAGAAGGGTGGAGTCTGGATAGGAGAGGCTCTAGGTAGGCTCTCCCTCAAAACAATCCCCCCCCACCCCCCACCCTCATCATCAATTTAGAAACGCATATTTCACGCGCCTCCATATTGTGTCAGCCCTTTCCATACTCCGCTCCATTTGACTTTACATCACCAACTGCTCTCTACCTTTATCCATTAGCGCTTCATCGCCCTTTTCCATCAATTCGATCAACCCATCCTCGTCCACCCTACACTCTACACCTCACTGCCACTCAAATAGCAGCAACAAACATTTTACGAGTTGGATATTGGATTTATTTTATTGCAATAGACGTTGATAGAAAACAGTATAATACAGGAGTTATTTGGGGCAGCATTGACATCCAACATAAATGTTGTTACTTAGGCGATAATGACACAATTGAAGTGTTAGACCTCAGTTGGAACCACCTTCGAGGACGCGGGGCCGAGTGTGTAGCGTTGGGGCTGAAGGTAAAGTCACTTATGACGGATAACTCTACGTTTCCCATCCTTATTTTATGAGTACCTCGAACATAAACAAAATGGAATATATCGTACGACTGATAAATCTTTGGATGATACTAAATTGCTTGATTATTTGTTTGTGATGCTCATCCATAGACACGCACGTTATTGACAGACGGATGTTGCTTTTTCTCCCCAGCACAACTGTACGCTCACCGACCTGGACGTTTCATGGAACGGCTTCGGGTACCAGGGTAGCGCCGCGTTAGGGGCTGCACTGCGTACCAATGAAACATTAACCAAACTTGATGTCTCCCACAACAGGATTCATTCACCGGCGCTCATGCAACTGCTGCCAGGGCTGGCCGAGAACAAGGGACTACTTTCTCTTAATGTGAGTCAAGTCAAAATGCATCCGCTTTATCCAGGTTTGGATTCTTTTCACATCAAATGATGTATTTCAAACCGAGCATGCACGTGTAGCTCTTCGTCGTGTGGCTTGCAGTTAGGACCCAACCCCATCACTGCTGATTCCTCGTCTGCAATACTCGCCATTGTCCTTCTTAACAAGAACTCCCAGCTCATGGATCTAGACTTGTCGGTAAGTCTGCCTTTGATAATATACCCTATATCATTTGGCTACAGCACGAATTGAATATTTTACTTCATTTTTTACGGGGTGGGGGGTGTTAATTCTCAAAACAATATCGGTCCGACAAAGGAATTTACAGTCATTTCTTTCCTTAATCGAATTGTACAAAATAAAGCCCAACGCATCTGTATTTTCCTTGGCATTGTGTCCAGAATGTTGTCGTGACCAAGGAGTTTGATGTTCTGTTAGAAGAACTTCAAGAATTACGACCAGATTTCGTGTGTATGTATGAAAAAGCACTGCCTCTTCACCGGCGTCAGTGGGAAATGCGACGGAGGACGATTTTCGAAATGAAGAACAAAATATTCAATGTGGATCCTTTGCGGATACTCTGGCATACAAAGAAAAATCTACGCACTATAGATCTATTCAATAAAATTGACAAAGACAAAAGTTACCGACTCTCTCGCGGCGAAATCCGGGATCTTTTGGAGGTAGGTGGCGCTGCGCAGTAACTAATGCACTACGCGTGTTTCGAACAAAGTATACGATAAGTGCTGCATTATCATCGGGTGACTCATTTCCATTTTTGTTTGTGAAAAGCGGGAAAACTTCTTCATCAGCTCGAGCGCTCTGGATGAAATCATGGACTACTTCGATGTAAATGGCGATGGTGAAATTGATTTGTCGTAAGTAGTTTCTACATTTCGCAGTGATAGATTCATGGCAGACTTAAAGATGCATTTTTCGTCGATTTTTCGTCGATTTTTTGCTTCCATTTTTGTGTAGTTGCTACTATGACTCGTTTATAATCCTTGCATGTAACTGGGAAAACTAAATCAGTATTGATTAATCGATTAAGGCGCACTGAAAACAGCCTCCGAACTTTGTTCACACAAATATTCTGACTTGTTGTGTGGGTAGGGAATTCGTGAGCGGAGAGCGCCGTTTCAAGAGAGCCACATTAGAAACTCAACAGGCGACATTAAAGAAATCTCGCCTTACAATCGAGAGCAAGATGGATGACGTTCCGCTAGACGCAGGGGGGCGCTGGAGGCAGGTTCTCTGAGACTTACCACGCGGCGGAGAACAGCAATTCAACCATCAGCGCCCTCAATGGTGTCCGGTCGAAGGCAGCGAGCTCGCCTCAGGTTGTCCTGCCCGCTATAGCGACGAATCAAAACGATGGCGCCACCTCGAGGGGAAGTTCGAGGTCGAGCAATGATCCAGTCGTGCTACCTGCTATAACTACCAATCGCTGAGGGTCGCTGAATGATATGATCATTCTAACAGACCATCGTTTGATGAGAATGACGAGCAACGGAAACAATATGACTTTAGCTATCGTATGTCGACCTGCACCTTTGTTGTTCCTTACATTTCCTTAAACATTAATTGGAAATGTAGAATATTAATCGATACACATTCAATTTTTCTCCTTACTTGTTTCAAATACTTTTAGCATATTGACTTTTTGATGATATTATTTGTTGACTCAAATTGTGATAGTGGATGTTAAAAGACTAATAAAAGATTTCCACAGAAACGAGTTGTGTGGAGAGGGTAACTTGCCTAATATGGGTTGAAATATGTCCAGGGATTAGTTGGTTCGGACAAGCTGAAAAGCTAGGTCATGTTTACCGCGAGTACAAGGTCTCAGCTGCAATATGGCAGAAGTCCATAGCATATATCTCTTGTGAGGATACACAGATAAAGTGGGTCATGTTCTTAGTGCTACTTTCCAGCCCAACAGGAAGTTAATATGAATACTTTAACATGCCTGTGTGCTGACAATACTTGAGTACAATGCCATACCAAACATACAACCTTAATCGTTTCTGGCATTGTTTCTGATAACATGCTAAACAAAAACACTCACAGTCAGAGCGGACAACTGACGTAAGATAGTAAAATGATAAGATTGGGCTAAAGTTATACCATTACTTATATACCAGCTGCTGTGTTTGGGACCATGCAACGTACATTCGATTGACAGGATTGGTCCCACCACAGACAGACCACCACCATACCCAACCCCCGATAAGCTGGATCTGGAAGCTGCTTATTGTGGCATGGGATAGAGTAGGGTGAGGTGTTGGAAGTTTTCATATGTGAAATGTACGAGCTCCGGTCACCCAAGCTAGTGTCACAAAAGGGTGTGATTCCGCTGAACGATCAGCTGACACCATCCCTCACATCGACTTGCCGCCAAATTTGGCGAATTGCGCAGGCAAATTAGAAATATTGATGAGGCATTTTCAGAAGAAAAAAAATAGTTCTTAACGCTTGAGCAAATAAAACACGAAAATAAAGGCTTAACGAACGAAAGTATGGTATGATGTTAACACTCAATTTGAAAGTCGTTTATATTTTGTTGATATTTTGTTACGCTTTAGTGGGAATATGCAAATCTCGTGAGCTCATTAATATATTAAAGAAATTATTTTCTAGAGAAATGTTAACTGTCAGTTAAGCAGAGCGCCATTTCTGTGATGCGCATTCTGAATGTCGCAAGAAAAATACCATGGTTCGTAATCATTCATCATAGCACAACGGGATAAGTGGTCATTGAATGATTAAAATATGTTGTCTTGTAACTCATAATATTAATTTCGACATATTTCATGATGTTAACTCTGTCTTTTATACGAATTTGCTTTGGTTTAGAGTCTTTTGGTTGAGCTACGCTTAGTAATAACAGTACTTATTCATCGACGCGCTGTTACTTGTCACAATCGCAAAGAATACCAGCATAAATGCTTGATTTGATCTTAGTCCGGAATAGTTTAAACTTAACAGAAATGTGTAATAGATCTAAACTAAAATTTCACAGCTGCAATAATACAGTATCAATCCTTGAAATGAATTGTGTAGACTATTGTAGTATGACGGCGTGAATGATAGCGAACTCTTCTCTAAGTGGTTTAGACGCCAAAACCATTGAGAGTTCTTTGGCTACAGTTTATTATTTCAAATGATTTGAAATTAACACCCGAGCTTGGTATTTTTGCAGGGAGTGACTGCGCTGTGGTGAATCAAGCGTCACGTTCCAATCGCATACCAACTGGGGCACTGAGATGAAATCAACGTCATCTTAAAAAGCGTGTGTTTTCTTAAAGGCGACGACAATATGTAGGTTATCGAATGTAATGGGTCAGTAGAGGTCCGGCGGGTTATTTATGTTCAGGACTGTTTTTGACAGGACCTCTAGTGCATTAGCCGTTGTGTTGAACTGCGGTATATAGTGTTTATTTAACTCGGTACATCACGTGATAAGAAAGATGTTCTCAATAAACAAAGCCAATAAACATTTGTGCTACTCTGCATCAATCTACGCGAATCGACTTGTTCGTGTACATCTGTGGGATTATGATTTGTACAATCCGCGGACAGATTGTACCACATTGTTGTTTGAGACCCTGCGCCACATTTTTATGAAATAATTCTCCGACTGGTCGCTATTTCAACTGCTTGATACTTCGTGGTATTTATTTAACAAAATGCGTCTGTGACGTCCGGAGTTTTAATCCTGTGTGTGATTCGAGGATGATGTTCCTCTCGGAACTGCTTTATCGATTCCGAGCAGCGGAACGTCCGGTGTTACGCGTGAGTTCTGATCGACATGTACGCGTCCGGTTAATAAACACACCTGGCATCTGATACTTTGTAATCACACACCTTTGGAGTATTGATCTGCGTTTTGCGGCTTCTCGTTTCCAACATCAGCCATGTCAGTTTTCACAGAGAAGCGTCTACGGGTCATTTTTGTACGAAACCGTGCTCTTATTTTGTCGTTTCGACATTTGTAGACCCGTATCGCTCAATTTGATCATTGAAAGAGATATGTTTTGCAATGTATTATGAAAATGTAGTCGACTGGAATCTCATGTGGGACGCTGACCGAATGCTTCGTGATCAATCACGCTGATTGACAGCTAGTTTATATCATGTTTTCTTGTTTGCATTTTGTCGATGTATTTCAACAGGACCTTCTGCATCACACCCCCACATACTTTCACGTCAGCATTTTTGGGCTTGATGATGTGATGAACAATCTGGGGTCGTAGATAATCCATTTTTGACCTCGTCTCATACAGATGTGGCTTCCGGGATTCTTGAACAATCTATCCATTTCTTGTTTTTGAATCCGTTGTTGACATCGGATGTTTTCACGTCGTATTTGTTGAGAGATTGACAAAGAGGTGATATAATTTGGTCGTATCAGTAAGTTCTCTTACAGGTAAGGACATCGCTCACTCGAATGTTTGCACATAAATAAAATATCGATGTCTAGGATCAAATTTTAATATCGACATGTCTGCTTTTTACATCCTGACCACTTGACACTTGGCGGTGCCGTGGACGCCCTACTTTTATGGTGTCCTGCTAACGATTATGACTTTGCCTCCTACTCAATTTTTTGGAACATCGCACTACCACAAGCATGGAGGCATTTTATATTCCTTTCATATTTAGATTTGACACGGCTATGACCTCGTGAAACTGTCAAGAAAAACCATGTTCGCTGCGTTTCATACTTTTATTATAGCTTGCAGGATTATTGAACATGAGAGTGCATGTTTGGTGAGTTTTGTGCCATTGGTTGACACAGGAATTATTTTCGTCGCATCAGTTCAGTGCTCGACTTTATTATGTCTGATGTGACAGTTAATTTTTTCGCCTGCGATTGTGGGTGTTTTCGTTTTCTGCCGATGATGTTCGCTCTAACAAATTTACCTTAGCGGCGTTTTTTCCCCCATCTGGAACCGTTATAGTTTTTATTTCATGGTCATAGACTGCTTATAGATGACGTACTAAGTCGCGCGAATTTAGGATTGTTTATAATCCGTTGTTGACATCGGATGTTTTGACGTCGTATTTGTTGAGGGATTGACATCTGGGCGATTTATTTGGTTCGTACTGGCGGTTGGGGACGTTATGATTTTCTGGTACTTCTAAGGACATCGCACTCTGGACATTTCAAAATCGGCGTTTTTAATTACACGCCTCCTTTGCGTTTTTATTACTCACCCCGCCGAGACGGGTCGTAGAGAATCCATATTGACAGCACGTTATCATGGTTATAGGCGGTACAATGTTGATCTCGCGACTGAATTGAGGTCATTTTTTTTACCTCACTTGTTTGCACATAAGTAACATATCGGTGCCTTTGATCTGATATTAATAGCGACATATTAGTTAAGTAAATATTGACCATTTGACACCTGGCGCTTATTTCTGTGCACATTGATAACGCAATACTTTGCGCACGAATTGAGGATTGTTGGTCTTTTGACTGAATTGTGGTAATTTATTTTACCATATTGGTTTGGCACATGAATAAAATGTTGATGCATGTGATGTGATTTTAACTTTTATGGTTGATTTCTTTCCGTTGGCAATGTACTTGATATGGTTTCCATCTATGTACATACCGCAATCCGTTTGTCAAAATTCATATACGGCGTCATCCGTGCTCGTTTTGATGTTGAAGCGTCCACGCGTCACACTTTTTTTCAGCAGATATATTTGAGAAGCCTTTCTCTTATTTTCCGTTTTGACTTTTATTACTCTGACCGCACGACTTGTTCATTGGAACAGATGTTGAATCCGTTGTTTACATCGGATGTTTGAAATCGCTTTTGTTGAGTCGTTGTCAGTGAAGAGATATTTCTGTTGGTCGTATTCGGCTATTGGAGACATTATCGTTTTCTGGTACAGCTAATGGCGTCGCACCCGCTAAGCCTCGTTTTCATAGACAACCCACATGGACCATAGCGTATTAGCGGTACAATGTTAATCTCACGACTGTATTTAGCTCATTTCTTACACTTTATTTTGGGCATAAAAATAGAATGACGATGCCTTTGATCTGATATTCATATCGACATATCTGTTTAAAAAATGTCGACCATTTGACACCAGTCGGTTTGTCTACGCCGTGGACGCCCTACTTTTGTGGTCTCCAGCTATCCACGCATCACGCTCTCCATACTATGTTAAAACATAAAGATATTTGTTTCTCTTTCTCCAATCATTTGTCGACATCGTTATGTTGTGTTAGGTAACGAAGAAGCAGTAGATGCCTTCCTTAGCTGTTGATTTGTAGGTGTTTTGGAACACCATCATTATCACATTTGAAGATTTCTTTTTTTAACGACATCACACTCGCGTTACTTTGTATTGTGTAGTGTTCTCCTCGTAACGTTTAATAGAATGGACTTAATAGTGATATATTGTGCAGTCTTGGTTGAAAATTGTGTCTTATGTTGTTATTATTTATGTATAATGTTTCGCACATCCAATGCACCGAACTTTAACAATTGACTCTAGCGCACGGCAAGCTAGTAAGCCCACCTCGCTTGTATCGTCAGCGAGACGGCTCGTCAGACTACAATACACAAACTGGTCGAAGTGGTTACAAGTATTACACCCATGGAACTTGTTAAAGGGCAAGATGTTTCTTTCGCATGACAAGGTTAAATACACCATACACCTGTAATTGTGTGCCTGACACCCGCATTTGACACCTGCATTTTTCCGTGGTCAGCCACGCACGAGTTGCGTTCCCGTACCTCACTCGTTTATGATCAGGGTACTATTTACGAAATCTTATTTTGTTTCTTCGCTAGTGATGTCCCTCAGTGCGTCATGCTGCCCCCATTAGTATGTTTGGATGAATTGGAATTAGTTTTTTGCAGTCCGTAGTGTGAGTGCTGATCGGTGACAACCTTTATCCATCGTTTATCATCATCCAATGCACCGAACATGTGCAGGGTGTCTGCACGGCCTCCCAAGCCTCCCAAGGTCCGCGACACGAGTGGAACATCCGGTCTTCTCTTCTTAGGGAAATTCTACGTCACCGGACGGTCACTGGCAGGATCAAACAGTCGAAGCACTACGGCAGGACGACAGAGACGTTATGATTTCTAGCCATCATGACCACACATGTCAACCTGGTTTCGTGGAAGCTAAAATGTAAACAAAAGCGCGTGACTCAAGGGTATAAAGATCGATCGGCGATGGTACATACTCAAATATACCGCTGTATTTCTTAAATTTAACGACTTTTTGACAGAGCCAATACATAAAAACAAAGCCAATAATTATTGACACCTTTTTATCAATTTGTTTGACGATTTATTAACTACAATATTTTTTTTATGAACGTGTGAACGAAGTCGCATATATCAGTATCTACCCCAGGCCTAGCCCCGATCGGACGGTAAAATACATACTTACTCAGACGTCCTGTGAGGCTGAATTTACCCCTTTTTAAGACACAGTCGGACGTCTAGTCTACCCTTATTTGATGTTAAATGATTAATCTGAATCATATTGTTTTTTCATTAGTGTGGACATATTTGTGGCAGAATATAAGAAGTTGATTTAAATACATGCTCATGATTTCCCGATTGAATGATATTTGATTTGTCACCCGAATCTCCACCAAATAAACAAGCTGCATTGTCGGTTGATGGGGTGCACTGTGCAGACGTATGAATTTATTATGTAGTACTGCAACATGTAATCTTACTTATTTTGGATAACAATATAATAATGAATTATCTCAGGACATAGCATATTCTAAAAACATTGATGCATCATTAATTTAATCATCATTAAATCTCTCTCTCTATTCCTCTCTCACTCTCTCTGTGTCTCTCTCTGACTCTCTGTCTGTCTGTCTGTCTCTCTCTCTCTCCATCTCTCTCTCTCTATATCTCTCTCTATCTATATATATATATATATATATATATTTATATATATATATATATATATATATATATATATATATATATATATATATATATATATATATATATATATATATATATATATATATATATATATATATATATATATATATATATTAGGTCATTAAAACTAAAACTTTTAATAGCTTACTCAGAACAACCACAAATGAAATGAGATCATCAGCATACATTAGAAGATTACCAACAAGCACACTTAAACTACACTAAACACAACTATTATTTAAAACCAGAGCTCAATTCATCCATATAAACACTGAACAGATAGGTTTGACAATATGTCTCCCTGTCTTATGCCATTAAACACACCAATCAGCCAGACATAGTTCTGTTCCATGTTACACACACATCTGATTGGAGTACCATGCAACCAACCATTCTAACAGTATATCCAGGGAAGCCTTTGTTCGACAAGCTCCCCCACCACCACAATCTAAGGTGCAGTAGTCCTAAATACTGGTGTGGATTTATGATAGAATAGCCCTTGTACATCTGCCATAGAGGGCTTTCAAGGAACTAAGTAAACAAATATCAATATTGGACTTTTTCGGAAATCTACACATACAACAGCACTTAAAACAAATAAGAGCACAAATTTTCATGTGTGGGAAAATGTCAATGTCGTACAATTTTTTTCTCTCCTTATGGTTAGCCTCTCTCAGGGAATGATGCAACCTGATGTTCACCATAATACATATTACACAAATATTGACACCTGCATGATTCACATTGGAGTTTCTCTAATGAGACCTCTTTAACTAGAATGCTTACAACCCTGGCTTTCACTTGCTTATTGTATAATGCTGTGTCAATTAATTTGCGGCAAAGTTCCTTAAGACTGCATAATGCATCTACTAGTGATTTGCTTTGGACAACGAGCCCTTCCTTTGCACTTCGGTAATTCTTCTGGTCATGTATATCATTGACTACAGAAATTTTGTTTCTGCATATTGCACCCAACTTAATTTCCGGGCAATATAGCCAGAGACATATGCCTTTGTCAATTCAAACAGTTAATTGCAGCACAGAAATGACCATTTGTGTTTGACTTCTAGTCAGACATACTCGCAAGTCATAACGAAGTTGGTTGGCTGCTGTGCGTCGAGTAGCTTCCACAAAAGTAGGGGGCACTGCCTACGCGGTGTCACAGAATTTGTCGGGCGAGCTGCCGAGTCGGGTATCTTATTATAACAAGAACTTTGATAAAACATCAAAATAGTACTTCGTTGATCATGTTTTACTTCAAACCAGCAAATTAATGTGCGCTGGGTGCAATCACACCGTTCTCTTCAACTACAGAAAACCTGACTCGTGACCATTTTCTGCTAGACACTGCCAAGATGACAGCGAACACATGTCCTCGGGTCGATGATGTTTACGTGGTATTTGTGTCACATGCAAAGTATAACGTCTGCTAAATATCACAGGAAAATAGTCAGTCATTCATTCAGAAGATGGCGATACTGTTTTGTATAAAAAAAGCCCGTTACAACGATAAAATCTCTGATAATTTATCACCCGGCCATCATAAAGTACCGATACCGAGAGGCGATATGTCAAACGTCAGCTGCACAGAAATGTAAGTCATAAATTCCTTCAATAATTGCTGTCCGCTTTGAAAAAAAGAATGGGATTGGTTTTGGTTACCTCGGTGCACTAATTTCGTGGTATGTGTAATCTTGCAGGGCTATGTTGCAAAGTGATTCCTGTGAAATGCTGATGGGCTATTGATCAAGGTCCTGTTTTCTGCCCATGTAGGGTATCACTCCTGGCAAGAACGTGACAAGAGAAGTCTTGAAAAACTAATTTGGTTGTTTCATTGATTGACTGAATGTAGTACTTAAGAACATGTTTGATTCATTAATTTGTTATTAAACCATTAAGGCAGAATTATCGTTCCCAAGTATAGTGCATGCTAAGTATTATAGGGAACTAGTCCACTCTTCATTCAATAATTTTTAAGCTGGCTGTGATGTGGAATATATTACCCCAAGGAACTAAAGAAATATTGTTACACGTGAAAATCATTTTGGCTTTAAACAGAAACACAGTACAGATATGTGTACATATGCCTTAAAAGATATTTTAACCATCTTAACCCAGGCTCCACTGTATTTGTATGTTTTATAGATGCTTCAAAAAAGCTTTTGATAGAATCAATCACAAGAAATTATTTCTTAAAATGTCTCAACATGGAGTACCAAATTATCTCATTAGGTTATTAGTAAATTGGTATGCTCACTAGAATATCGTGGTGCCTCATATCATGGTCCACTCGCTGTCTAGTCGTTTTCTTTTGTGTATCATAAAATTTCCAATTAGAGATGTGGATTTATCTGTTAAACATGACTCAATATACGAGAGCACTTGAAAAGCGTAATGAATTTAACCGCATATACAATGAGATATTAGCTAGGTTAAGCTGGGTTAGGCTGGGGTGGCACGCAAAGCAGCCCCAGTCCCCGCCCTGTGCACCCCCATCCCCATGCCGCGCACCGCAGTCCCACTCAAGAAGACTAAGTGGGCTGTTAAAAACTATTTGCGTGGCTGGGTGATGAACGTTCCTGAGTCTCACCCCCTCGGCTCGGATCTTATGATGTTCTTAAGGCGTGCGTCGGGAGATACATAAAGTTTTGACTGATGAGCTGAAAGAGCTAGGTGGAATCATGTGTCAGTTTGCCCTTAAAGTAAGACTTATGATGCATACCTATGATGGCGGCACTGGGTATGTTGAGCCTGTATTGCGTGATAAGCAGCAGGTGGTTCTCTCCTAAGAAGATATTAACGAGCTGGACCAGTGTAATGCTAATATCCAAGAGCGGTTGGAGAAGTCGACCAAAATAGGTTCCTGCTGGGAGTTTGAGGCAGTCACAACTCTATAGATTGATATTGCCAATAACCAACCATTAAAAGGTGGTTCCTACTTGTCGCTTCCTAGTGCGCTGGCAGCTAAGAAGGCAATCATAAACGTAACAAACACAGACAACTACTGCATTCTACATTCCATTTAATCTGATCGGCACCCAGTTGCTTAACACCCAGAGCGACCATCTAAATATAACATTCAGCGGCTGTTAACCCTGTTGAAAGGTAAAGGCGCAGAATATCCAACACCAGTGTCGCATATTGAGAAGGTAGAAAAGCATGCTATCGTAGCCTTGAATGTGTTTGGCTGGGATGGGAGGGCCACTATCATACACCACATCAGTGAACATCCTGGACCACGCATAAACCTAATGCTGATTTAGGAGGATGGTAAGTTTCATTACACGCGAATCAAAAATGTTAGCTGCTTGCTGTATGATCAGAGTAAACACAATGTCCCCTCCTATAGCACAATGAGTTGCTTAACACCCAGAGCGACCATCTAAATATAACAGACGACTATTGCATTCTATATTCCATTTAATCTGATCTGCACTGGGTTGCTTAACACCCAGAGCGACCATCTAAATATAACAGGCGACTATTGCATTCTATAGTCCATTTAATCTGATCTGCACCCAGTTGCTTAACACCCAGAGCGACCATCTAAATATAACATTCAGCGGCTGTTAACCCTGTTGAATGGTAAAGGCGCAGAATATCCAACACCAGTGTCGCATATTGAGAAGGTAGAAAAGCATGCTATCGTAGCCTTGAATGTGTTTGGCTGGGATGGGAGGGCCACTATCATACACCACATCAGTGAACATCCTGGACCACGTATAAACCTAATGCTGATTTAGGAGGATGGTAAGTTTCATTACACACGAATCAAAAATGTTAGCTGCTTGCTGTATGATCAGAGTAAACACAAAGGGCGCAAGTTCTTCTGAGAGCGATGCCTACATGGTTATACCACTGATAAACGGCACTCTGAGCACAAACCTGAGTGTATGGGGATAGGGCGAACTGCTGTGCGAGTGGATATGCCTGAGGAAGGGAAGAACATATTATCCATCCAGAACTGGCAGAAGCAGCTATCTGTCCCTTGTGTTATCTACGCCGACTTTGAGGCGCTCACGGTGAAACTTCCAGGCACCTGATCCTACTAAGAGCAACGCACAGAAAACAGAGGAACATGAGCCATGTGGTTACGGCTATGTAGTTGGCAGGTGTGAAGGTCAGACCGAAGCCCCTGTAGTGTATAGAGGAGGCAACACTGTGGAAAAATTCTTGCTTGCCCTGCAACAGGAAGAGCTCAAGATCAAAGCAGTTCTGTCAAACCCTGTTCCCATGCGCATGACGCGAGCGGATGGAACAGGGCAGCAACCCATTGTCATGTGTGAAAAAGAACTGGGCAGCCCTTTAAACAGGTAAGTACACGGGGGCAGTCCACAATGCATGCAACCTTAAGTTGTGGTTGAATCCTAAAACGGCCGTGCCTGTAGTATTCCATATCTTACGGGGCTATGACTCCCACCTTTTGATGCAGGCCGTAAGCAAGATGGAAGGCCAAATCAACTGTATCCCAAACAATATGGAGAAATGTATATCCCTATCAATTGGACAGTTACGCTTCATTGACAGTGCACAGTTCCTCTAGGCCTCACTTAATAAGCTGATGTCTGCAAACAACCCAGCCGCCTTTACAGTGACGGCTATGTATGAGCCTGACGAAACGAAACGCCGGCTGCTACTGCGCAAGGAAGTGTATCCCTATGAGTTTATGGATGGCTGGGATAATTTTTATTCCTCGCTGCCGTCAATTCAGCAGTTCTACAGCAAGCTCTCTAAACAAGGCTGCTGCTGACTATGAACTTGCACAGAAGGTCTGGAACGAGTTCGGGTGCAAAAACATGGCCGACTATCATGCCCTGTACCTGCGATGTATTTGAGATATTCCGCAAAACCTGTCTAAAGCAGTATGGCTTAGATCCAGCTCACTACTATACTAGTCCTGGCCTTTCATTGGATGCGCTTCTTAAGAGTACAGGGGTGGAATTGGAGTTACTTACTGACTATGACAAACACCTATTCATTGAGAAGGGCCTGCGCGGTGGCATAAGTATAGTATCACATTGCCACGCTAAAGCTAATAACCCATACGTGGAGGGCTTTGAGCAGGATAACAGTATATGCCAGCGAGTTATATCCAGTATCTTGACGCTAACAACCTGTATGGGTGGGTGATGAGTATCTGTATCAGAGGCAGAGACAATGTGGTGGCGAGAAGTGCACTATGTGCGCCGATCCTATCGATCGTTATAGCGTATCATAACGTTTAGCGTAGCGTTTAGGATAATGTAACAACTATGGTGTATTGTTGCTGGTGTATAGGGCACTGTACATTCGGATGCAGCTGCAGCAGGCATAGGCTAAAAGCCAAAGACCTGAGGTTCTCATTAAGCATCGACCCCGAAGGGTGCACGGCTGTGAAACGCCAAAGTTCCTGTTGCTGCTACAACCCAGCACTGGCGATATCGTTGACCAAGGTAAGTGGCTACATTTAGGAATTAGCAGCGCTGGTTGTGAGTGAAGTATTGATGTTCATTCAACGCTGATGGCAGTTTAGAGAAGTTAGGACGGGCAAGATATGTTTCTGTACTTCTGCAGTTACAAAGACAGCCTATGTCGAAGATGCGTTAGCGATAACAACCCACTGCTCAGCTTCTATCTCGGGTTACATCCTGCATTTGTCAGGAGGAGGTAAATACTTGCTACACTCCTTGTGGTTAACCCTTTTTTGTCCAGGTTAATAGTGAAACATTATGATGGTGTGTCCAGATTCTGTTTGTAGCTATAGAAGCATATTGAAAAAGCCTGATATCTAAAAGTTAAAACGCTTCTGGTAATTCTTTTCATAGTCTCTGTTAATGGCTGATTTCTGCTCCAACATTCTTTGGGTTGGGATGTAACGTTAGTAGTGATATACGTACCTCCATATAACCCTTTTTTGTTGGTGTCGAACGCGTCGATTTGGACGAAGTGGATTGCGCAATATATTTTTCGCTGACGATGGTTTCCGGATTCGGGGTGGAGTATTTCGTCCTTTTGGTGACCTTAGAATTGCTGAGCTTTGCGAGCTGATGTGATGAATGTGCGGTATGGCGGTGAGTTCATTTTTGACGGTTTTATTGAGAAGGAGTTTGTAAATGGCTATTAAAAGTCAATAAGCGGTAATGGTGTTGAAAGATTGAGAAGTCAAGGATAGCGTTATTGTTGGCGGGAGTATTCACCTGTTGCTCTTAATATGAAGACGGTCTTTACAAGGTTATTAGTAGCTATTAACTTCCTTTATCCCATGACATGTGGTGATATATTGAATTGGTGACCTTAGAATTGTAGGGTTATGTCCTTAGGGAGGTTGCTGACCTTAGCAACCTGATGTGATGGATGGGCGCTATTTGGGTGAGGTCATTTGGAGGGATATGTGATTTTATAATCTCCTCGGATATGTCGTCATAGTTTGCTGAGGTGTTTGCTGACCTAAGCTAAGTGAAGTAATACCACGTGTCATGAGGAGTATATAAAACGCGAGAGTGTCTCAGTTCTGCATTCACCATGGCTGAGAAAAGACAGCTCGGTGCTTTCAATGATGTGAACAAACGCAGTAGACAGATGAGCGACGCCGACTTGTTAAAAGCCGTGGAACAGATTTAATCTGAGCAAGTTAAACCTCTATACACACGATACTTTGCACAGTATTCGATAGTGGTTTGGAATAAAGATGTAGTGTTTTTGAAAAATAATTTCATGAAATGCCACATAGAGTTGGGGATGAACTGTGTATTGGACTGTGGTTACGAAATAGCTGTTGTCACAGAAACTTTGAAACAGATAGAAGCGGGAGAGGAGAGTCGTGTCGAGGTCTCTATTGGTGCAGACGTGACGATGAGTGTACGAAATCTGGTCCCTATGGTGCTGATAAAGAAGAGCCACGTGACAATGCGAATGGACGGTTACTCGTGGGATATGTTTGTAGAAGCGTGGGAGGAGTTAAAACAGCTCTACAGAACCCATGTGGCGAGAGGAAAATTAAAGATCAAAACTAACGTTTTTTGGCATATCTGATTTGTATGTTGCAAAATGTAGGAAAATATCTTTTAATCTGATCACGGTAGATAATTTTACATTCTCTCAAGTACTGCGGACATAAATCCGCTGAGAATGTGGTGCTCGGATTTAATTCCGATTGAATTCCCAGAGTCCATTTTGCACCAGTTGGTCGCTAGGAGGCAGGTCGTGTGACGTCACGTTTGCGGCTCGTCCCAAAACAAATTCGAAGGCGGTATTTCGGAAGCTGAGAAACATACGATCCGCGATTTTTTTCCCTGCAACTGTCCTTTCTACTGATTGGTATCTATTAACATGTCGTCATCAGATGAAGATTATGAAGCCTCATTGGGTGAAATGAGGACTTATGATGTCCGTGGGTATTTATTTGAGCCCACACAATTTGCGAATAACAACCGAGTCAGATAATGATCGATGATGTTGGGAGCTCAGAAACGGATTCCTATTCGGAAAATGAATTCAGCAAAGACGCTTTGACTTTCAGGCCAGTGGAAGTATGGTAGGTAGAAATTTTTCGTCTCTATTAGTCTAAATGGATTAGCACCGGTAGAAATAACATTTCCGTGTAATGGGGTCTATCTGGCCCACACACCCAAGTCAATAAATTCACCCAGCGCATTCCCCGAGCGATAGTGACATGTAAGATAAAATACATAATTGACTTGGGTGTCTGTGAACTGGCCCCTTTCAGAATTTAGACGTCCTGTTAATATATCTCTCATCAGTGTATATTTAAAAGACTAAGTCTACTCTTTTGCTCACAAATAAAGTCAGAATGCTGAGAAGTGTTATGTTATGTCCAAATAACTATATTGAGAAACACACACACGAGGACGACACCATGTAGACCGGAACAGAACTGTCTTTATTCTTAACCACCATCCAACACATGAAGTGCACGTTATGATTTTTAGTGAGGGCTTCATAATGCAACATCCCCCTTCTTTTAAGAAATCATCAATGACAGACATTATGTTAGTTGCTTGTCTGCAGTCACAAACAAAAAGGTAGCAGTCTGCCTGTTACAATAAAATGACATACAATTTAAGTCTAGTCCCAAGTTGACATTCATACAAAACAATACTATCTGGTTCTGCTACAATATGAATATGTATTTAGATTAAATATCTTCTATGAGACGACGTGGAGGCATGACATTTCGCTTGGGACGTGGTGTAGGTATTGTAGTATTTCCACTTTTCTGTATCGCAGGTGAGGAGACTGTTGCGTTGTGATTCACTTTACTAGTAGGTGTGGAGATGGGATCAGGTACGGGGCTATCCTGTGTTGGCTGTAGAGTAGGTGGGGCAACTATCGGTGCAGCTGGTGGTGACGGAGTTGGGCTTGTGTAAGTGTCAGTGGCTATGGGTCGAGGTCGTAGCAATATTCTGTTGCGTTTTAGAGGGCGACCTGTCGTGCGGCATAGCACTGTGTAGGAACGTGGTTCGGGGCCAATTCCAATAACCTTACCGGGGAGCCAGTTTTTACGTGCCACATCCTGGTAGTAAACGGGCTGGTTGATGTCAAGCTCATCAAGGGTTTTGCTCTGGCTGTTGTAACGCATTTCAGATTTCTGATGGGCTAGCTGTCTAGCTGCAGTTATGTCATGGGCGTTGCCTTGATGGTAGACTGGTAGGTTGAAGTTAATTTTCCTTTGGAAAATGAGTTCAGCTGGTGAGGGGATTTTAGGGCCTAAAGGGGTTGTTCGATACACAAGAATAGCTTTGTCGGTTTCCTCAGGTGACTTCTTAATGAGGGCTTTCATGCTCCGGACCATGCGTTCAATAAAACCGTGTGAACGAGGATGGTGAGGGGAGCTGGTGACATGAGCTATTCCATAGTTATTTGTCATTGCCTGGTAAGCACTGCCAATAAACTGTGGACCGTTGTCCGAGATGATGGTGTCTGGACAACCAAACATTGAAAATACATGACTGGTAATATCAGCTACGTGACGGCTGGAAGTGTCACGTCCAAGGCATTCAACAATCGGGTATTTCGAGTGGTAGTCTGCTATGATGAGATAGTTCTCATCATTCAGTGTGAAGAGATCTGAGCCAATTGTATGCCAGGGATATGGTGGAACGGTTGTAATAACGGGTTCCATTGGCTCTTTACTCTGCGATGCCTGGTGCTTTTGACAAATGGCGCATTGTGATATTATGCCCTCGATGTCAGAGTTGATCCCGGGCCAGTACACGCTACCTCTAGCGCGCATCTGACAGCGGATAATCCCTTGGTGACCAGTGTGGATGTCAGTTAGATATTGGTCATGGAGGATCTCTGGGATCAGCAGTTGACTTCCCTTCAGAATGAGACCATTTTCAATGCTTAGTTCGTCTCGGAAAGGCCAATAAGGATGAATGCTGTGGTGGACGTCTCTTTGGCGTCCGGGAAATCCTTGGATAATGTATTTTGACAGGCGATTGAGTGTCTCGTCATTTGTTATTGCTTCACGAAGCTCATCGAGTCGTCTGTTGCTGAATTGAACGAAGCATACCTTAATATTCAGTTCAATGTGCTCATCAGCACTAGACTTTGGGAGTCGAGAAAGGCTGTCCGCTAGAATCATCTCTTTGCCAGGTCTGTATTTTATCTCGTAGTCATAGCGTTGCAACCTCAACAGCATACGCTGCAGACGGGCTGGGGCAGATGTGAGTGCTTTGGCTGAGATCATCTCCAGTGGACGGTGATCTGACTCGATGGTAAATGGTTTGCCGTACAAATATGTGTGAAAGCGTTCTGCTCCAAATACACATGCAAGTAGCTCTCTTTCTATGTTTGCGTACCGCTTTTCGGTGTCAGACAAACTTTTTGAGGCAAACGAGATTGGGTGACCATCTTGAATGAGTGCGGCGCCGAGGGCTTCTTGACTCGCATCAACTTGCAATACAGCTGGCTTGGTTGGATCAAAGTATGAGAGCAATCCAGCTCTACTAATGAGCTGTTTGAGTTGGCTGAAAACTGCTTGATGCTCTGGATGCCACTGGAATTCAGAGTCCTTCTGTAGTAGCTGTCTCAATGGTCCTGTAACGTTACTCAGCTTAGGGATATACGGAGCAAGGTATGTGACCATTCCAAGGAATGACTGGAGTTCTGAGACGTTTGCTGGGGGCTTTAGGTCGATGATAGCCTGCACTTTGCTTGGATCAGGCTTGACCCCTGACTCCCCGTAGATGTTGCCGAAGAAGCATACTTCGTCTTGGTTGATTTTACATTTCTCTGCATTGAAGACAAGACCACATTTGCGAGCACGTTCCATCAACTGATGGAGATTGCGGTTGTGATCAGCTTGGTCAACACCGAACACAGTGATGTCATCTGCAATGGATATGACGCCAGGCAGTCCATCGAGTATCTGATCCATTGCCTTTTTGGAAGACGTCTTGGCTAGTTTTCAAGCCAAATGGGAGCCTTTGGAAACAGAACCTTCCAAATGGACTGTTGAACGTAGTGAGGTGTTGACTGGCATCATCTAACTGCACGCTCCAATAGCCGGACTTGGCATCCAGTTTGCTAAACACTTTGGCGCCCTTGAGTCTGTGTGTGACCTCTTCAAGTGTGGGGGTGCGGTGCTGACCCCTCTTTAGCGCCTTATTGATGTCTTTCGGATCCAAACAAATGCGGAGAGACCCGTTTGGTTTTTGAACATATGTTATGCTCGAGACCCAGTCTGTAGGTTCACTCACTGGGCGGATGACATCTAGGTCCAGCATTCTGTCAAGCTCAGAGCGGATTTGAGATTGGAGCTGGATTGGAGCTCTTCTTGGCGCATGGATTACAGGACAAGCATCCTCCTTGAGGATTAGTGAATGCTCTCCTTTGAATTTACCCAAGCCTGTGAATCGGTCAGGGTACATGGACTTGACGTCACTCAGCTTTCCAAGGTTTGCAGTGTCAGTCTGGAGAGATATGGTACAGTTCATGGTCACCAGACTGAGAGCTTCGCAAGTTTCCAATCCAAAAATTACAGGACCTGGTGTGTCAGTTACATAAAATTTTGTTGCTTGCCACTGGCTGTCCGCGTAACGACACGGGATGGTAAGTGTACCGTACTGACGAATCGGAGTGCCATTGTATGCAGTGAGTTTGGCGTCACTTTTAACTAAGGTTGTTGGCAGTCCATCTTCATTTACATGCGATGGGTATATATTGCGGAACGTTCGCAGAGGCAGGATATTCCCTTGAGCACCTGTATCCACTTTACCTCGTAGATTTGTCTTCTTGTTGGGGTATGCCTCAATGCACAAGATTGCAAATGCTTTGTCCCGGCTTACTGTTGAAATGGAGAGAGTGTCGAATGTGCACTGTTCAAACTGTGGGTCATCCTGATTCTCAACACAAACAGAGTGTACATCAGGCTTCTGCTTCTGCTTCTGTTTGTTATACTTTGAAGTACTGTACTTTATTGAGCCACTGCGATGTCCTTGCGTAGAACTGTGTGCAGCAGTACTGCGACAAACTTTTCCCCAATGACCAACTTTTAAGCATTTATTGCATTTCTGGTCGCGAGCGGGACATTCCTCCCGACGGTGTCTAGTCCCACCACAAAAGTGGCATGTGTTCCTTGAGGTCGATTCAGCATGTGGAATCGGTCCTTTCCTTTGGTTGTTTCGCTTTTGATGGATGCTATCCACCTTCGTAGCCTGCCCAAACTGATTGAGTTGTTGTTGTGTGGCCTCGTATGTTCGAGCACAGTCAAGAACTTTGTCAAGTGTCAACTTCTCGGGATCGTGGTCTAGTAGCTTTTTACGAACGGGGTTGTGCACAGTGCCAATAATGATTTGGTCGATCAGCATGTCCTCGAGAGCAGCCTCGAATTTACACTTCCGTGCTTGCACCTTAAGACGAGTTGTAAAGGTGTCAATGGGCTCAGCTGACTGTTGACGAATGTCGCGAAATTGAAAACGGGCAAGTCTATAGTTAGCCTTGGGCTCAAAATAGTCTTGGAATGCCTGCCACACTGACTCTGGCGTTTTCTTCTGCTCTACTGTCAGATGAGACCAGTTGTCGTAGACTTCTAAAGCATTGGGTCCCAACCACAGTAGGATGTAGTTAACAATTTCGTGACCTGTTTTGTTACTGTACGTAGGAGTCGACAACAACAGTTCACAATAACGCTTGAATGAGCGAAACTGATGAGGCAAATCGTCACTGTCCCAGTTGAATGAGGGCAACTTGATACCGGCTAGATCGTTTGAGTGCACGTACTGCACGCTTGCTGCTGGGTTTGATTCCGACATGATTTGGCGGGCGATAAACTGCACACTGTCACTGACGCGATGCAATTATTTACCACAACGTCCAACACGATCACTAGACCTGATATTGTCACATGTAGAAGCTTACTTGCGATTTGCACTTTGCGCTCGTTTTGTTGCTCGACATTCCAACACCACAGTCACACAATCCGTCGCCGACCATGTGCGTTTGAGCGGGGTCGTTGAGCCTTGAGGAGGTGAATTGCTCGGTTCACTGAAATCCGTTGTCACTGACCTCAAGACGACAGTCGTTTCCACTGCTGACTAGCGGAAGATAAAAACACTGTTTTTAATCACTATGGGTCGTTTTAGATCTCACTTGCTGCCACCATGTTATGTTATGTCCAAATAACTATATTGAGAAACACACACACGAGGACGACACCATGTAGACCGGAACAGAACTGTCTTTATTCTTAACCACCATCCAACACATGAAGTGCACGTTATGATTTTTAGTGAGGGCTTCATAATGCAACAAGAAGAACTTGTGAATCATGGACAAACATGGACTGCTGGGTCAGCTTTTGTTATGTGAATGATCTAACTTGGAGTTCAAAATGGCTAAAGCTTGATTTGGGCAACCTTTCAGGTGCAGCTGTAACAACTGCGATCAGATGACCACATTGCGGGAATGTGTTTGTTGTCGAAATTACCCGAAGACTGGCAACAATAGAAGAGTGGCCATGTATGACCGAACATCCAGGGTTCAAGTCAAACTGCTTGGACCGTTATGTCCTGCTTGCATGGAAATTCGAGTTCATTCAGATAGATGGACATTTAGGGGATGAAGTTAACACAAATGAGTTAGTTATGCCTTTATTGAAGCACTTATAAGACACACAGCCACTTCTGGACATGGACAATGTGTATCCCAAGTGTCCATGTTGCGCAATACATTTGGTAATCACGTTCAGTGCTACATGACAACAAACAGCAAAACCAGCAATACATTTATATCTGGAGTACATAGTTGACAAAAAAAAAAGAGTTAAAAAAACATTACTTTCATATTTCCCTAAGAAATAATCAATTCTTTTTTGCTCCAGGTTATTCAGATATTTGGCCTATTGCCGTTTCATCTACTGGGTGTGGCACAGATTAGGTAGACATAACAGAAAAGAATTGCCATCATGTGTCTTAAACAAAATAAGATCTACATTCCCAGACCCAGAGGGCCTTTACAGAGGATACCTAGAAAGTAGCTGAGTAGATTTTGTTTGCATGATTGAAGCGGCATCGGTGTGCTTTGCTGGCTTTTCAAATTGAGCAGCAATAGGGGCAGAAAACTCCTTTCCACAGAAAGAACTTTCGCCAGTCTGTAATTGGGATATTTCTCACGAAGCACAAACACTTCAGTAATGAGGTTGTCAACATAATCTGAAGCATAACCAGTTAATAAATGGATTAGTAATAAATTGTCTTTGAATCATTAAATGGAATGTTTGATCTTTTGTGCCAGTATAATTACCCTATGGGCATGGCAGAGACTCATAATAAATTTATCTTAATAAATGCCAGCATTACATTATTGTTTAACTCATATTTACATATATTGAACAACAAATCCTGTGATATATACCAACCAAAAGTGATGGGAACTTTGACAGGCTTCACCACTGGATCCCCCTGTCTGGACTTTGGAAAGGACACTCCCCATTGTGCCTGGCCTTGTTGAGTGACTGCCTGAGCTCTATTGGAGTTTTCATTAAAATGCAAAACTGCAAGGAGTAATCTGGAAGTAAAGCACCAACAGTAGCAGATATAGCCTGGTGGTCTGGCATGCCTATGTGAGCTCACAATACACCAGCATGTCATAACTTTATAAGGACCAACATAAACCCGTGTTTTACATCAGGTATTTGCAATATATACCACACTACAGTCACAGCAAAGCTCAAATTACCTTGCTTCCATAGAGGCAAAGGGAAAGTGTACACTCTTGGGCACGAAGAAGGTCACCACCTTGTGGAAAGATTCTAAGCTGCCAATGTCTTTCAGAAGGTGTTTGCTGTTCATGACCAAGGCCATCCTCTAGCTCAATGTCACTATAAAACCAAAGTTGTAGGTGCTTTATTAGGCTTATGAGAGAGCACTGATTTTTATAAGTATACAATACAATTCCACTGTTTACAGGGGTATTTTCAAAGTAATCTATCACTTACATTTCCTGGTGCACTGCATGTTCATC
Organism: Urechis unicinctus; assembly: GCA_034190875.2. Taxonomy (NCBI): domain Eukaryota; kingdom Metazoa; phylum Annelida; class Polychaeta; order Xenopneusta; family Urechidae; genus Urechis; species Urechis unicinctus. The sequence goes on from CM067353.1 coordinate 86,512,061, forward strand.
CATATCGTCCTCGTCACTTTCCATGTCGAATATAGACATCCAGGTGACTCAATATACCTACAAGCAAGCATGTTTGAACTCCAAACGATGTGTGGGAGCCCTCTACCGGTTCAGTTGAGCTGGCCTCTATCTCGGGCACACCTGTCATCTCGTTTTCACATTCACTGGAGTCATCAAGCATCTCAGCTCCAGTTAACATTTCATGCAGCACCTACAAACAGAGGCATCATGTGTTTCAGTGTCGACCAGTTGTACACCAATGATATTTCCCACAATAGGGATCAAAATCACCTATATCAATATACTTCTATATACAGACTGTCTAATTTATCCTAAGGCATCAGTAGTACTCATGTAAATGGACCAATTAAACACAGTATGTAGTGTATCCAAATCCCTAAACAATAAACAGGCAATGTCAAGCAAGCATTTTGAGATCACATTGAAACACCAGTTATTCTGTTATTGAGCCATGCCCATGGGGCCTTTCTCTTCAAGTGATGCCTTAGCCTTAAGCTTAACACGGCCATGTCATTTGGGTCGTATGATTATTCATATAAGAAATAAATTTTGCTGTCAATCAAACACAAAGGCACAACCATGACTGGGATTGAGTGGGAATGACAATTGAATGGTCCTAGCTATCTTACCTGTTGACGTCGTCTTTTCTCAAAGGCACCTCGACGTTGTACTCGATCCTGGTTCACACCCATGTAATTGAAAATCGTTGGCATGGCACCTTGGCGAAACCTAGTTTGTTTAGAAAAGCCCAGACTTATGAGCAGCTCTAAGTCAGTTTCATAGGCATCCCTCTCAAAGTGGTCGGAGCAAAGGACAGTTGTTCTGGTCGGCTTCCAATCCTTCCTCTTCACCTTTGCAATCCAATTCTTGTGCATGTTTCGGTCTTTCGAGAACCGAAAGAAACTCTTACCCGACCTCTCGTCGTTTCTACACCCAACCGCACAACAATAAGGCATAATCCAAACTGTGAGTGTAACAAACCGTGAAGACTTTTTCATAAACCATCAACGAGCCGCGACAACAATGGAGAACCTTGTTGACATTCTTGATCAGCGAGTACAGAGCAGCGAACGTGACGTCACGGGCCAAATAATTCCGAACGTTGCCGAGCGGGATGTTCAACGAGAGGAAGATGAAAACATACACTTTAAAATCATTTTTTAAAGGAATAGGGTGCTCCAAAGGAACCGCTATTGATATGAATACCATTATTGAAGTTTATTCTTTCGAATTTCGATTAAAAAAAAATTGTGTTTATGATCTTTAATGGAGGAATATCTCACGGTGGTGTACGCAGACACGCTTGTCGATTTAATCGAAACCCTAATACCAGAAAAATGCCACGGATGTCAGATCGACCACCCGAGTCAGCGACAGCATAATCTTTGTTTGATGGCAGAACCTGAAGAACAAGTTTGGATGTGTATGGCGGATGCTCTCGAACGTGTTGACGAACAATATGTATCAAGTTTATGGGAATTGAATATAGCTTTAATCAACCCCAGCCCCTCGTGGTTCGAACGTAGCAAATGATTGTGTGTGGACTATAGGAAATATTGGTTGGAGTTGGTGAAATCAGATATTGAAATACGTGTAATTAACAGATTGTGTAATAAATGAGTGAAAATACAGGACTGCGTTTGTTTCTTTTAATTATTATTTGGAATGTATGTTATAAAGAGTTCAAATTTGGTGGGTGGTCATTTATGGCTAAGATAGTCTGAGAGTGACATCAACATGACGGATGCGTATAGCAGATGGTCTGTTTTAAAAGACAAGTTACAGATGCATGCACAACTAACTCGAGAACTGAGAGACAATAAGATATATAGACAAATTAGTATAAATCAACAGCGCTTGATGGTGCAAGGTTACGATTTTGATACGGCGCTTAGTAAAGCGATCGAAGCTAGAGAGTGTTTAATGGATCGTCAGTTAACTGTGTTCATATCCGAAGATGAGATGGATTAAAGTAATTATAAATATCTAATTATAAATATCGGTTAACAACAAGTTTACTTGCAGTAGAGTTTGAATCTTTAAAGCGACGACATGGATACTTGTGTAGAATGTGACGAACGTCAGAGATTCTCTGAGACCCAACAACCATATAGACCCAAGTCACCTGCTCAGGGTAAACACAGAACCCTGAGGTTACGGTGTTGTCCTCTGTGTCAATGTGGGTTTGTAACGAAGGCGCTTTTGACCCATCACTTGAAATATCACTGTAATTATAAGCTCTACATATACAATCGAAACTTATGGAAAACAACAGGCACAACAAAGCAGAGGAAAGTTGTGACGTAATCGGAAAGCTTAACTTCCACGCTCGAAGAACCCCACAACCTGGTGTGTGTGTGTGCGATTTACCAGATCTGACATTAACTTGTCACGTGATCATGAAAAAAGCGCTGATCAGCTTAATTTAGTCGACACACGTGACCATGAAAAACCCCTTACATTAGCTCAATCAGGGGATAAATAAGCGAACACGGACCGATTTTTGTTTCATTCAGGATGGCTGAGGAGAACAGCAAGGGGTATGATTACATTGATGGACCGTTGTATACCAGTCACCGTGGTGGTCGCTTTCAAATAACACAGTGGTTTAGTAACCCAGATGATTTGATCAATGATTTACACATTCGCGATCGATGGAGCGGACATAAAATAAAATTACCCTCAAATGCCTTTCTCAGAAGCGGGACGGCTCTTACATCACTCACCGTATCGTTGATTGACGTAAAAGCTGGCCAATCAGACGTCGATATGGAGGTCACAGTGTTTGACAATGCGATTGGTCGAGTGAAAGCCCTAGTCCCCTATATTGAAATTGCCCGTGAAAGCGTGACCATGCGCTTTGATAGTTTCAATTGGTGGCAGCTCATAAAAGCTTACGAAGAACTAACAGCCCGCAGACAAAAGATGGATGACCAAGGAACGTCGCACGATGGGTGGGATATGATAATCAGCCTTTACAGTGGTTTGATGAAACCAATGCTATCTGACATAGCTCAAGAAACATGCGAAGAATGTGGAACGGGGGTATGTCAAGCCGAAAACCAACAACAAATGTATTCACATTGCGTTGGAAGAGCCTTGGATAAGGTGGATGAAAATCACGTCACTTTATTATGGCGCTTGTTGTGTGAGCAACACAATTTGACTGAACTATGCCTTTGGCTCTCTAGAGAATATCGGCGTAATATGTTAGGTTTTTGTGTGACCGCCGAACACTGGTCTAAAGTCTTAATGGGGGAACCGTATGACTGTAAATATAACAAAATTATTAGACGCATGAATATATATGATTGGTGATTGAATAAAATAGTGATAATGTACTTAAGTTGAATTTCTTTTTGAGTTCTACTTATCACGACACTATCTACCTATCCTATCTATAAAAAGAGCAGGGAACTGAGAATGATAACTCAGTATAAGAATGGATCGAGCCTTAAAACACCCCTTTAGTTGCGTGATAGCTGGTCCGAGCGGCTGTGGAAAAACTTACTTTGTGAGTGAGTTAATCAAAGGTAGTCACATTGAGCCACCACCCGACCGAATCGTGTGGTGTTTCGGAGAGTGGCAAGCAATGTACACTTAACTACCTCACGTGGAATTGGTAGAGGGGTTGAATTTTGAAACAGACCCTCAACAAAGAACCTTGTTGATCATCGATGATTTGATGGAAGAAACTGACGAACGCGTCACTCGCCTATTCACCAAAGGGAGTCACCATGTAATTTAGTACAAAATTTATTCGGAAAGAATAAAGAACATCGAACAATCAGTTTGAACGCTCATTATTTAGTAGTGTTTAAGAACCCTCGGGACGCTTCACAAATCATGCATTTAGCCAAACAAATGTACCCGCGATACATCATGTATGTGCAAGAAGCCTTTTCGGATGCTACTTCGCACCAGATCACTTACGGCTACGAACTGACATACTACGACCCAATCAAGTTGTATACCTACAGAAATAAATACCGTCGATCATCGGATGACCGCCATTCTTATCGTTAGACATAGATCATGGCAGAGCGTCTCAGAAAACACGCTGATACATTACAAGTGATGGCTAAAGCCAAACCCCCTGTCAAAAGGGCTTTGATTCACACGGCTGACAAAGAATTGATAAATTGTCTATGTGAATGTGCACTCAATGTTTTAAAAGGAAACGTATCCTTGACTTCAGTTCAGAAGCGTAAATTAGCCCGATACAAGCAAGGTCTGCGCGCTTTGATCTAACCTAAAACTAACGTCAAGAAAAAGAAAAGAGTATTACAAACCGGTGGTTTTTCTCCAGGCGTTATTAGGACCTATTTTAGGTATCGCTGGTCCGTTGTTATGCAAACTATTGGGCTAAAATTATGGCTAAGAAAATGATGTTGGTTGATCCCCGGGTGTTTTCAAGTGGGCGTTATGATCAAGCTCCCACTGTCGACGTGTTATCCAACTTGGATGCGGAGATGAGGGATGTCCTGAATCGTAGTGATTTATTGGAGAAGGCTAAAGTATAATCTTATAACCAAATTTTAACAAAACACCGCGAGTATTACCGCCAACACAGAACCCCGACACCTCACACGGCCTTAGCTAATGCCCCGCCCCACACACCCAAACAAGAAGATGTGTCTATTGCGGAAGTTGTAGAAACCATCCCTGATAAATTTCAGAAAAAAGGGCGTTTGCTATTAGAACGCCTTCGAAAAAACCCAGACGTGGGTTGGAATGAACGAGGGGAATTAACGATTAAAGGACAAGCCATTAGTGGGACTAACGTGGCGGATTTGGTTAACGATGTGTTGAGACGACGTAAACACTTTGAACCAGAGGGTTGGAAAAGATTTGCTGAAGCATTGCGAGACTCCAACATTCCTCAAGATTTAGTATGTCACCCCAATTTGGAAGTATATCCGACAGGGTGCGACACGAATAGATAAAAGACCTGGTGAGGAGCCCGCCATGACACAAGCTTGGACGTCATGGAAAAGTTAAGTGTGTATTTCGACCCCGACCGTATTTTGGCACCGGCCGCGTATGGAGGGGTGCAGCCATTGGTTAGAGCTACGAAACTCAAAACAAAGGCGGTTAGACAATGGCTGGGTGAACAAGATGCGTATACATTACATAAACCGATCCGTCGTCGATTTCGAAGACGACGCGTCATAGTCGGGGGATTGACCATCAATGGCAAGCCGATTTAGTGGACATAGCTCGCTTAGCCAAACAGAACCAAGACATGATATGTCTCTTGACCTGTATCAATGTATTCTCGAAATATGCGTGGGTGATACCACTAAAAAATAAAACGGGTGACAGTTTGATTCGAGCCTTTGAGAGTATATTAAAACAAGGGCAGAAGCCCCTGTGTTTACAGACCGATAAGGGTGGAGAATTTATCAACCGTAAATTTCAGACATTTCTTAAGCAGCAGGGGATTCGCTTTTTTACCACCCACAACGAAGAAACCAAAGCTAGCATAGTCGAGCGGTTTATTCGTACGTTAAAAACTAAAATGTGGCGTTATTTTACCAAACACAACACCAGTGTTTATCTACCGGTTCTGGCTTCGCTGGTGAAAGGATACAACCTCAGTTATCACCGCAGCATCAAGCGCACCCCGATATCGGTCTCGTTGCATAATCAAGAAGACACGTGGATGACATTATACGGGGAACGCTCTGATGGGGTTAAACGACCTCGATATGATATCGGGGATCGTGTCCGCATCAGTCAAGCACGGGGTAAATTTAAAAAGGGTTACACTTCCAATTGGAGCGAGGAGTTGTTTCGGGTGGAGAACGTTCACTTATGCTCCCCTAATGTGTATACGATAAAGGATGATAATGACGAAGTGTTAGAGGGAACATTTTACGTGGAAGAATTACAGAAAGTGAATGACAAAGCATGGTATAGGGTTGAAAAAATTATCAAAGAACGTAAACGGAAAGGACAAAAACAATACTTTGTCAAGTGGTTTGGCTACCCTGCCAGTTTTAATAGTTGGGTCAGTGGTTTGGAGCTGTATAAAAACTGAGATTTGGAACAGAAGCGTCATTAGGATGGAAGATCAGAGAAGTGATCAGGTGTGGACCGTATTTGGTCGGGAAATTCCGAAAGCCGAAATCGTGTTTTTCACACAAATCCTCATTTTATATACCGTAATAATCGTCAGCATCTACAATCTATCGGCGGGTAAAGGAGATAGTAATTTCTGGACTGCTCTGTTAAGCAGTAGCTTAGGGTACATTCTTCCCAACCCAACTTTGAAACATAAAGCGACGTCATGAGTTTCTTTCTGACCCTGCCTTCCAACAGTTCAATGAATTATCACCCCAACAACACGTTGACCTGTTACTTTACTCAATTGCCTAAACCCATACAATTAAAAGGTCATTGGGAAGTGTGATTAGCAGAAATTCAGTACCGTTTCCTGGTACAACATCGGGGACAATGTCGGTTTTGTCATAGTGGATGAGCGAGCTGGATACCATACGATAGACAGACACTTGGAAGGGGATCCTTTGGTCGAGTCCTTGGTCGTTCCCATGACCCCCGGTTCCTACAATGCTGATCAATTGATAGACAGGCTCAATATGCACATCCGCAAATCGCATCTCAGAGGCGTGGTTCGATTTCAATTCAATTCCCACTCACAGACGGTGAATGTAAAAATAACTGATCCCAAACTTCAAGTTGTCATGACCGAAGGTCTTCGTCAAATATTGAGGTGTGAGGAATGTCTTTCCCTTTACGGTTCTCAAACTGATTACAAGCCTAATGTATTTCGAGGGTTGTACGCACTGTACGTTTATTGTAGTATAATTGAATCACAAGTGGTCGGCGACACGATGGCCCCCTTGTTACGCACAGTTCCCGTGGACTACGATCGGGTGCACAAAATGGTGACCCAGACATACGAACAGATATTTTATTACCCTGTGGGCACCAAAACCTTTTCTACCATAGAAATTGATATAAGAGATGACACGGGTCAGTCCTTAGCATTCGAAGACGGACATGTGATGGTGACTTTACATTTCCGAGAAACCAAGAAGAGCATAATTTGAGTCTCATGGCATCACCATCATGAGTTTCTTTCTGACCCTACCTTCCAACAGTTCAATGAATTATCACCCCAACAACACGTTGACACGTTACTTAACTCGACTCCCCAAAGCTGTACAGTTGGAAGGGGCTAGGGAAGTGGGATTAGCGGAAATTCAGTACCCAGTACGTGGTACAATGTTACTGAGGACGAGGGGTTGGTCGTCATGGATCGCGTGGCTGGTGCGCTCAATTTCCCCCCAGATATCTGTTGCAGTGAGTGATATGACATTGTGAGTGAATTTGCGGAGGCCCGTCCCAAATATTTTCACATTACCCCGGGTTTTTATACGACCGGATCATTGATGGAAGCCTTTGCAGACAAGTTAAAGGAGCAAAATGATGAGCGAGTGCGTCTCACCTACAATCAAGCACGACAGACAGCAACTATGATCCTAGACAATGAGTCAGTTTTAGTTTACATGGACGAGGGGTTGCGCCAAAGACTCGGCTTTGAAATGGGTCAAGTCGGTCAGCACATTGTTGACCCTGATCGAGGCTTGTACGGACTTTATGTCTATTGTAATCTCATTGAAGCTCAGGTGGTAGGAGACACCGTGGTTCCCCTTCTGCGTATTATTCCAATCGATCACGATCGTCGCGGGCAGTTGATCAACTCCACGTATAAAAAGATATTTTAAAAAGACTTTTTCTACTATAGAAATCGATATAAGAGATGACACGGGTCGACCCATTCCATTCGAATCTGGTAAAGTGACAGTGACGTTACATTTCCGTAAAACCAAGAAAGCTATATTTTGAAAACCATGGCTGATATGTACACCCCGTATTACCTGAACCAAGTGGGTGGAGGGCTCCCCGTGTTTTCCGGTGCCAGGAGTCAGCGTGGACATGGCCTTGGTAATGTGGTTGGTGGTCTGGCTAAAATGGTGTTACCGCTGGTTCGAAAAGTTTTACCTGTCGTTAAAAAACACGCCTTGAAAACAGGAGTGAGGGTGTTTGGAGATTTGTTGGGAGGGAAGTCTCTGAAACAGTCAGCTAAGAAACGATTGTTACAAACCGGAGAGGAACTGTTCGATCAAATAGTTCAACCCAAACAACCGTGTCGCCGACCACCAGTCTCTATAAAACGACTCGCACGAGGTAGGAACAGTAGTTCACGCCGTCGTCGTGGAGCAACTCGGAGGTTGCCAAAGGATATTTTCGGTTAAATCATGGCACTGAAACACCCTCAATCGTGTCAAAAGTGAATTAGACCTATTTTCGATTCTCCCAACTAGAAGCAGTGTCGATCATGGATCGTGGATCGAATTCCATCCGGTAGCTGCTTTAGGTTCGGGTCCAGTCAAATTCTACATCAGTGGCTCGGGTGATGATTATATCGATCTGAACGACACGTATTTACAAGTGAATGCCAAAGTGGTGAAAAAGGATGGGGAGGTCTTGGCAGCTGATAGTGCTGTAGCACCCGTTAACCTCTGGTTACACTCACTCTTTTCCCAAGTCGATGTCTCTCTCAACGAAAAACTTGTGTCCTCCTCGACAAACACATACCCGTATCGCGTTTATATGGAAACGCTATTGAGCTATGGTTCAGAAGCCAAAAACTCTCAGTTAACAGCTAGTTTATGGTACAAAGACACCCCAAACCACATGGACGCCGTGGGTGGTACTGACAACAAGGGGATGATAGCTAGAAAGAAACGAGCTCAAGACAGTCGCATTGTGGATATGATGGGCAAATTACGTTTAGATTTATTTAGTCAAGAACGCTATTTATTAAACGGCGTAGATTTGAAGTTGCGATTAGTACACAGCGGTGACACCTTTGCCCTTATGGCCAATCCTGCAGAGGGATTTGCCCCTAAAATAGTTCTGCAATCCATGACCTTATTCGTACCAAAATAAAGTTGAACCCCACCATGCAACTAGCTCACATTAAGGCTTTAGAACGAAGCCCAGCTAAATACCCCATAAGACGCATAGAAACCAAAGTGTTTTCTGCATCTCAAGGAGCTATGACGATCAATCAAGAAAATTTATTTTTGGGACAGTTACCCAAACGTTGTGCCCGCAAAACCATTACAGCCCGATTTTAATCACCATATATACACCCGCAGTTATGCTAATTTATTCATTAGCACTGGACAACTCTATCAAGACGAAGGCAATGCCATAAGTTGGAGTGATTATCCCAATGGCTATACACTATTCGCTTTTGATCTGACCCCGACCTGGGTGATAGCGGCACTCATTTTAATTTGTTGAAACAAGGAAACGTGCGCTTGGAAATGCGTTTTGGCATGGCCCTAGAACGTACCATTAATGTCATTGTGTATGCCGAATTTGAAAATATGATTCAAATTGACCGAAACCGTAACGTTCTGTTTGATTACGCTGCCTAACAATGGATACCAGACAAGTACACGAGCTCTTACAAAAAGACGCTTTCACTCGAGCTAGTGTTTGCGCGGAATAAATTACCCCGCCATGTCAACTACCCCAGCGGCTTCATTTGTAACACCGATCCCGCTTCCAAAAAAGGCAAGCACTGGGTCGCTATTTTCATTGATCATAATGAAAGAGGCGAATATTTTGATTCTTATGGACTACCTCCTATTCATAACGTATTTGTGAAGTACATGAACAAACATTGTGTGACCTGGACTTCTAAGCCATTACAAGACTTCAATTCCAATACTTGTGGACTTTATTGTTTGTATTATTTAAAGAGATGATGTCATGGAATAAGTTTGAACCAATTACTGGCTGTATTTACCGACGATTATTCCACCAACGATAAGCTGGTGACATGTTTAATTCAAGGCAAATAAACAACGCGTGTTGAAAATATACGATGTTTTTATTCTTAGTTTCTCACACAGCATTTAAACATCAATTTCTTACAGAGCACACATCCATCGATTACATAACACCTTAACTTCAATTTATTACATAATAACACATATCAATTTCTTAAATAGCATATTAACGTACCACACAACTAATGGTTTAGTGCTTACACCATCTGCACTTACAATTCTCTTGGGGTAAAAATAACTTAATCTATCTCTAATTTGCGTATAAGATTACATTGTGTTATTGTTAACGCGAAAAGCCATGGTTCACACCGCGACCCGATTTTTGTTCTCTCAGCACATTCATATATTTCTCCTTGTTCAGTTCGTTTTGATGTTTATTGAGTCCTTTACACGAGGCTTTATCCGTAGTTCCATAACAGTAATAGGTTTTACTGCACAGTCCAATAAAACCATCTCCACTCCACTCCTCTTTAAATAACCCCGGGGTACGTTTATCATATTTTTGGCGGGTCACACAGCACGGTTGAGGAAACCATGGGGTTCCATTCGTTTCACACTGTATAAAGTTGTTGGTGTGATCATCACACGCTACAGCGGGCAACCACTGAGGGTAATCTCGGTAAAATTGTTCTTTCATGTTGGGTTTGATGACATCCATTAGATGACTACTTCTAAGGGCGATATAACTACTATCAGTGTCCATCTGTACATAGGCAAAATCAGATTTCGGGACATACTTGTCAATAAAATCATAGTAAAATTCAAGTATTCTTAATTTGGCATATTGATAAACAAAATAGCCTATTTGTTGGGGCAAGTTGAGATCAATGGTGGTTTTGGCCATGTCGATTTCAAACAGGTTGGGGGTTAATTCGTTCAAGGCTCAGAATCTTTTGTCGTTGATCAATTTCTGACCCTCTCGGTAGTTGGCGTATCTGACATCATGGTGTTTAGTTTTATCCGTGACGCATTTACCTACAAACATAAACAAACACATAACACTTGACGGGTATTTTGTTTTCCTTTTTCAAATCGCAATTTTGAAATAAATTTGAAAATAATTAAATAAATATATTTTAAAATAATACATTTTAGTATATTTACCATAGGCCGAATTTCCAAGTAGCTTAAAAGTTTCGGCTTTAACGGTCTGACTCAGGTCGACATCGCTCCCACGTCTACACACAAACAAGAACATTATCAAAAATAAAATAAAATTCAACGCTTGAAAGACTATAACATATAACTCCATTTGTGTTTTCGTATATCATATATATATTCGTACATACCTGGCGTCTGATACGGTCTCGGCAAATCGTTTGAAACAGACTGTGGGTTCATACTCCAGTGTTTGGTATATCTTTGTGATCACCATGTTCCAAGTACCATTTTAGTAGTGGGCTAGCAAGCAATATTTTCACACCTTTGTAGCTCCCTATCAACGTCCGCCATTCTGTCTATATGAAAATAAATAATAAAAATCGTTATGACATCATAATGATCGCAACAACATTCCTTATACATCATTGAAAGTTTCCAGCTGTCGTTTACTCACTTTCATAATGTCCCATTGTTCGGCATAGGCTCGCATAAAGGGTCCAATTTCATCTCGTGTCAGTTCAATGTTTATGAATATAGGGTTCATTTCACTAAAATAGTCTTTAAGGGTTTCTGGTACGTGTATATCTACTTCAGCCATTCCAAAAAACGTTCCGTCACGTATATTGTCTACGAGCTGTTTTTCCGTCAAAGGGGCTCGTGGTGGTTGAGGTCGACTGTACGTGAACGCTTTGATCTGAGGGTCTGTTTTCCGTTTTTTCGTCCATTCACATTCCCATTCAACTAAGACATCATAACCTAAACCTCTGAAATACTGGGTATTTCTTTCTTTTTCCGCACATAAGTCACTCATTAGTTTTCCACTGATGGGGCTATGGGTCAATTTCAGACACAGACAACCATGCCATACAAATCCGTGAAATTGATACACTGTTTTAGTTTCTTCGCACTATCCATCTACGGGTAATCTCCAGGCACCTATTCTTTTTTCCCCTCTGTTTAGTCGGTGTTGTATTTGGTTTTGTGAGCTGTGTGCTATCCAAGCCAACCATTCGTCCGTGACACCACGTTTTCGGTTTGTAATGGTTTAAACTCAGGTGCGTGTCGCTGGGTCAGAAAGTTGGCTGGCATGGGCTGAGACAATGCCCACAGATACAGCGCATTGGCATCATAACCCACGATTCCTTCACACAACTTCGATTCATTTCCTTTCTGTTCACGCCTGATGTAAGTTTTTCCTTTTTCGTGGTAACGATGAAAGATGATTGAGGGTCCGCCCACTATTCCATTTTTTATCAACCAATAGATGTCGCTGTTTTGTTCGTCTGGTAAGGTAAAATAATCTTCCAAGTCTTGAAACGAATATTGCATGGTTAATCCGGGTACTGATATTCCATCTTTCAACATATCTATACCTCATTCACTGTAAAAACGACTCTGTTTCTCTATGGCTTCTAGAAACGGTTCAACATCTAAATTGTTGTAAGATATCAATAAGTCATATGACCGGCTTCCCACGCTTCTTGACATTCAGCGTATTGGTCAGCTGTAATGTTTTCTTGTTTTAACGCACTGTAAAAAGCTGCATGGGGTGGTAATTCTGTATTGTTCAAAAGATCGAGTGTCATCCATTCATACAGGAAATATCCCTTTTTCTGTTCACATTGAAAGGTTCGTAGGTATTTGTGGTATGTATATCCAGGTGCAATAAAGTTAGTGATATCCAAAAACCATACACGGTCCGTTTCAATGCACATGAATGAGTTATTTCGTTTGATGATAAACTTGATTGATGAATGTTCTTGCAGGTAAGTTGTCAACAGTATTTTCACAACGTTTAGGTCATAATTCGATGAGTTGAATCCGACTAATGGTAATACTGTAAATAGTTGTCGAATTTGCTGTGTAATTTCTGCAATGGGTGTTATCCCTTGGCGATTGGGTCCTGTTGATGGGCTTCATCGATTTTCTCTTGTAACTGGGCTAGGGTAGCTTCGTATTGAGCAAGCATCAGTGGATAGGCGGCGTTTGATATCTCCTCTGTGTACATCATCATCCTGTCAATCAATGTTTGTGCGTTCCTTCCATTTCAAAACATTTTGGTTCTGAATAATCTGGTACATTGCTGCATACACTCACTGATAACGGCACATTTTTTGGTCCAAGGTGACTTTGGGTGAATCGACGGGTAGGATGTCTTCTCCAAAATAACTTTCAAAATCATAGGTGGCTCTGTAAGGTTAAATACCGTCTTCTATTTCGATTCCTTCGTCCTGTAACGCTTCAAAGATAGGGGGGGGGGCAAATGAAAAACACCGCCTGGGTACTTGTATTTTGTTTCCACAGTACATTTGTTTTCGTGGCGATGTAATTTTCTCTCACTTTTCCACAGCTTTCCACAGGTACCACAAATATATGATTTGATATAAAGGTAAAAGTTTTTTATGTAACTAAAGTGATTTTCGTGCAGGTTCAATTTCAAGGTCGCTGCGAATTTTGTAGACATTCGCTTGACCAAGTAGCTACCTGAAACACATATAACATAACGATCACATCCCGTTTCTCATATTTCCATTTCGATATCCAATGATTACTTCGTTTATGTTGTTATTTCTGTTTAATCATTACAAGACACACTTATTTGATTCTCGTCTAGCGTGTACATGGTGATATTCACTTTGAATTGTTTTGCTAGTCTTTCCACGTCTTCAAGAGGTACACCCGCAAATGTTTTTTTTCTTTTGTTTGGGGTAAGCAGTCTTTAACAATGTTTTAGCTGTGTTTTCTAGACTCGTGATTTTCGCCCCTCTGTGTATGGCCAGTGCCCTGAAAAAGCACAAATACGGTTTACCCGTTCTTAGATTTTGCTCTAACGGGTTGATGGCTTTGTTTCTTTTCAGGTGTTCCGGCATAACAGGTGGTGGGTAGCCGATCACGTGATCATTGATTGGGTTCACAAAGATGGTCAAATTAGTCACTTCCTCTACATACCATTTCGAATCCGGTCGTTGGTTCTGGGCGTAGATTTTGTTTGTGTTATTTCATCCATAGCCCTGTCAAAATCGAAGACATTCCGCACGATTTGAGGTGTTGGTAGTATTCGATTATTGTTAACTGACGAGTGAAAGTACTGCAATTCATCTGTTTCTTTGTGACGTAATAAGAATCCATAATTCCGGTTGATTTTAAAGGCTGAATCGCATTCCTCATATATATGCTGGTTGAGGTTGAGCACATCTTCAGATAAACTATAATTGTAAACCGTTTGTAGCCTTCAGAATCGCGTATGAGTCCGTATAGCTCTTTCATTCGCAGCCAACACAGCTTCTGTCGACATAATCATCGATAATCTTTCAATATAAATATCACCCAATGTCATAAAGATTTCCGTAATTCCTCAATTCTACCCCGTAATAGACCTACCCTGTAATAGACCTACCCTTAGCATTGTCGACTGCAGCTCCATTTCCAGTTTGTGTTGGGGGGTGTTTTGAACTTGGTTTAACGAATCCAGCGCTGCATTGGCCTGTTCGATTGCATAAGCGTCCATAGTGGTGTGTAAAATATCTTCCTCTCCTGTCAACACTGAAACACACATGCATAACAAAAACAAAAATTAATAAATAAATGAATATAAAAACCGAAAAACACTATCAGGCATGTATGACGTATACCTGGTAATTCCATAATTCAGATATAGAAAATAAAATCATACTCACTGCTTTCCATCTCGATTTGTTCTACCGCTTTTAACAAGTTGACATCGCTCATCTGTCTACTGCGTTTGTTCACATCATTGAAAGCACCGAGCTGTCTTTTCTCAGCCATGGTGAATGCAGAACTGAGACACTCTCGTGTTTTATATACTCCCCATGGCATGAGGATGCTTAGCTCAGCAAACTATGACGACATATCCGCAGAGATTGTGAAATCACATTCCCAAAATAGAATGATGTCATCAAAATAGCGCACAGCCAAGGTCGCAAAGATCTCAAGGACAGTGATGAAATATCTGAGGGATTGTGAAATCACCTTCCCAAACTAGAATGATGTCACGAAAATATCTGAGGTGAATGGGAAATCGACCGACACCCAGAGTTGACAATGATATACGCTTGAATAATTTTTAGCACTTTCATCACGCAGCTCACAAGGATTAATTTATCAAATCGTTTGACACAACACGTTATCTAATTACGATAGAAGCGCGTCATGAATTCGACAATAAGTAAATCACATTACCAACTTGTGTAATTAATAACACTAACACCAGTATAAACTATATATATATATATATATATATTTATTTCTAACTAATTTCTTCAATCTTCATCCTACAAACAAAACAAATTATTTTTTAATCTCTAAGAATAAACAAAAACGAAATTCAAGAGAATCTTAAAGCTTTTTTGGTACTCACAGTTGTCTCGTAATAGATGTTTGGGTTCCCTGCATACAAAGAAATATAGACTTACAACAGATACAAAAGTCAACGAATCTATACTACGATATAGCGTGTTTTAAGTGAATACTCACAGTATAGGGTAAGCCGTTACGAGGCTCCCTCCCTTCATGATGACTTTCACCCACTTGGTTGGGGCTGAAACATATCCTGGATACTGCCCAGTAACTCCGACTGTATAGTAGAAAAGTTTATAAAATACTATTTTATTATTTCCAAATGATTCAACAATGTCCGGGTTATTCAACGTCTGTTCAATTAAATCGGGGCGATTGGGTTTATCAAATTTTGATTTGGTAGGATCAGTACAAATAAAATGATTTTTATAAATGTGCTCCATAGCGGATGGTAACTTTACTTCAAAATAGATGAAAACTATTTTGAAGTAAAGTTACCATCCGCTATTTGTTACCCATAACTCCGCCCCCATTCATTCACGTGAAAACTCCAATCGACGAACATACTACGCAAAGTAGCGTTATGGCGCTTTACCTGACCCAATCATTCAACACCATTACCGCTTATTGACTTTTAATAGCCATTTACTTACTCCCTCAGGACATTGTGAAATCACATATCCCTCCAAATGACCTCACCCAAATAGCGCCCATCCATCACATCAGGTTGCTAAGGTCAGAAACCTCCCTAAGGACATACAATTCTAAGGTCACCATTTCAATATATCACCACATGTCATGGGATAAAGGAAGTTAATAGCTACTAATAACCTCGTAAAGACCGTCTTCATATTTAGAGCAACAGGTGAATACTCCCGCCAACAATAACGCTATCCTTGACTTCTCAATCTTTCAATACTATTACCGCTTATTGATTTTAATAGCCATTTACAAACTCTTTCTCAATAAAACCGTCAAAAATGAATTCACCGCCATACCGCACATTCATCACATCAGCTCGCAAAGCTCAGCAATTCTAAGGTCACCAAAAGGACGAAATACCCCACCCCAAATCCGGAAACCATCGTCAGCGAAAAATATATTGCGCAATCCACTTCGTCCAAATAGACGCTTTCTACGCCAACAAAAAAGGGGTATATGGAGGTACGTATATCACTACTAATGTTTATTGAGGTGATGCTGTCTTGTGAATAATAAACCATTTGTCGTTTACATCCTTTAGATCTGACAACTACCCAAAAAGAGTTTGATCAAATTTCGTCACCTGTTATTGTTACCAATTAAAAACGACCGCGCTATTGCAGATATATACTTCAATAATGCAGTGCTGTTTCATAGACCTATCGATCTGAATGCGGTTATTTGATTCATATCATATGGGAAACCTATTTTTGCGACAAGGAAATCGTCGGGCGTGACCAAGCAAACTTTTTCCTCTAAGAGAGTCAACGCTCCCTATCAAATCTTAAAAAGCCATCTTGAGCGAGGTACCTGTGTAATATATTACGTTTCTATGTTAAAGTGGTACGTTACTAGAGAAAATACGCTAGGGGTGCCTGATATCGGATGGTGCCACTCGATCTTAATTTCTGCAAAGCTTAGCCACAAAGGCTGTTTGCCTTATTATTGTGAATCATATAGATAGATTTTACAGATACCACCCATACCATGAAGTGAATTTATTGTCCCATGTTTCATAGATAGCCTGAGGATGTTGCGATTGGGGTATCCTCCGAATAATACTGAATGGACACACAGTCAGGTTATAGGGGTGATTTTGAGGGGGACGTGTGTTACCGATGGGCAGCAATGCATCCAGGGTGATGTTGGCGGACGACGAGTTGTCATCTGTAAGAGTCACGTGGGTAGGAGTCTGACTGGGTCTTGGTGTACAGAGATAATCAGAGGATGGGTTCCTTTTACATATCAAATATATTTGTATCAACAACGTAGTTCTGATAATTCAATGACGCAAAAACATATTGAATACATTATATCAATACCGATGAGTAGGTGTAACTACCCTTTGCCAATTGATAATGATTACTTACTTGATGTATCTAGTGAACCCGGCGACGCGATAAACGGATGCTTGCATGACGTCACAATCCGTCGGATCATACCACAGTATGCATGAGGGTAAATTGTTGTTTATGTCTAAGTCAGCCAAGCCAATCATTCTCATGTTATTCTGTTCCACTCGACTGTCGTAGAAAGCTGAATATACAGAGCTCCCGTCGCTAAAACTCCTGAATTGCTGTGTGTGATGAATGTGATCTGGCCATTGGTAAGAGCAGCGTGTATGGAGCATGACGGGGAGTGTTGGCACGATGATCCACCTACCGGCCGTTACTATATAAAATACTGACAAAACAGGTGCTGTGATAGTTAAGAGTGCGAACCAATCACATAAATGTTAAATAGCCCGTCTGGGTGGATGTATATGGATGCGTGTTTTTATGTATGTGTATGCAGATATATATGCATGTATGCACACATATATGCATGTATTTTATCAAGGATTATCCGATGAAATGCTTGCATTTGCGCACAAGCGAGTATGCTTAAAATATTTATGCCATGAACGATACACAATATTGTGCTCACTCGTGTGTGTTATGTGTATGAGCCTTGCCTGTTTATATGATCTGGTCCAGAGCGTCACAGGAACAAGATCCAGTGTCCAGAGTAATAGTCAATATGCTAATGAGTGACTGTCAGCTTCATATTGCGGTCCATACTGTTAATGGGTCGATAATGTGAGGGATTATAAGCCCCATATCACCGTGTCTATACCCCAACTGGCCGCTTGTGATGGGGAACGCCCGTATGCAAGCCTCGTGTACAATGTGAATTCATGAATCCAAGCTGTTATTCATGGCATCCATAATGTTAAGACTCATACCAGTCACCGGTCTACGCCAAATGCCTATAAACGGTCAGCCATTTTGCTTTCTTTACTTCCCGAAATTTATCGGTTGTTGTCAACTTTTTAATCCAAAGCGTTCACTAAACTGCACGCTGGACAGAATTGGTCTGCTATACAACTGTGGAAGCCTCATCGGCAGTGCGCTGTTGTATAGATGCAGTCACATTTGTGAAACCTATTGTATTTTACACTTCAAATGACCATATAGATGGTGAGTGGTAATACTCGTGCCTTATAAGCAGTGTGGTCGGCAAGACAGCATCGTCATGTGGTATCATGATATGTGGTGTGGAGATGCGCATGATACACACTTGTGATAATGAAGATTCGAACTCCAGGTGTAGTGTTTATAAGAACTTGAACTTTATTAGTTGACTTCAACTTTCGAATTTTGGATGTTACTGAGCCTAAATTTCATATGATATGTGTTGAGCTCGGAGGCCAGGAGAGAACTGATTTTGAAATATAAAGTGCTTCCCTCAATGACTAAGGCACGCCATCCCAATTCTCATGGGACATGCAGTAGCCAGGTCTGTGAGGGTTGGTTGGGGCCTTGGGGCGTTATCTGGGCAGGATGGCCATGTGGCTCTGGAATAAGGGGTATGTATGGAGAGGAGAGGGGGAAGTGGCAGGTGACATGTAGGTCACTCGAGGATCTGGGGAGCTGCGGTTTATAAATAATATTAGCTGTTGAGGGTTACTCCATCAATTGATGACTGAGAGGGTACGTTATGATGATGGGTAGGTTTGTTATCAAATTGGCACTCAACAGTCACAAAAGCAGATCATCAACTCCGGTTAGAACTAGTTTGCGGTGAGATCATCAGAGAATGTTGCTGACGGTTAATGTTTATGATTGGGGCGTAGCTATAATGAACCAGACAAGCTGCAGCACGCGTCGGACGAGCGGTCTTGTCTTCCCTGTAGGGTGATGGGTCATTGGTTGAAGTAAATGATGTAACCTCCGACGCGCGTCCGTTCTGCCCGGTGGTTTAATTGTTGCACTCCATGAGCAGACGAGAACATGGTGACGACGGCGCTGGGGTTGACGACGATAAGGTCGACGACTTTGCTATCCTAGTTTTGTGGGTAAACTAATGTGTCCATGGGCCAAGGTGAAAGGCGCGTCGTGCCCGACCCCCAAACGAGCCCAACTGTTAGCTTGTAGGTAAACTAGCATGTCCATAGGCCAAGGTGTCTACACCAAACATGACTATGTTGCAGAGCCCTTAGCCTTTGGTTTTGCAGCCTTTCTTGGTTTTGGTGGTAGCTTTACACCTTTAGCCCTGGTTTCTCCTATTTTGTATTTGCTAACTTCATAACCTTCAAGTTCAGTAATACACTCTTCCGTCTTAATATCTATACCTTATAAGAGCGTACAAATCGTCGGGACTACGCGTACTTGGTTGCGCCCCTTGCTCTTTTCGATAGCACCAGTTTGCAAGGTGTCCGTCCCACCCCAATAGCGCCCCTTTGGTCCTTCTTTGAGAGCACCAGTTTGCAAGGTTTTCTTTTTTTCGCCCCATCCCGATAGTGCCCCTTTGGTCTCCTTTCGTTTCCATTGAGATAGCACCAGTTTGCAAGGTTTGCACCCCCTCGTTTTAATAGAGATAGCACCACTTTGCAGGCCCCCACCCTGATATCGCTACTTGGTCTCCTTTCGTTTCCATTGAGATTTCCCAGTTTGCAAGTTTTTCTTGATTTCCTCCCCGCCCCTATAGCACTCTCTTGGTCCACCAGTTTGCAAGGTTTTCTTTTTGTTTCTATAGAGGTAGCACCGATTTGCTAGGTTTTTTTTCCCGCCCACTCCTGTTGCGCCCTTTTGGTCTGTATTTGGTAGCCACCAGTTTGCAAGGTTTTCTCCCCCACCCCAGTTGTACCCCTATGGTATCTATACAGATAGCTCCACCCCCACCAAGCAGAGCGTCCCCGCTAGCTATATGGTTGGTATACCATAGACTCCCCATTTGCCTGCAAGAGGCTTCTCATTAGCTGACCAATATATTGCTAGTGGTTGTCTTTCGATCCAATCTCGTCCACCGTTGGTCTCCATCAGCTTGCAAGGATTTCCAACCCCCAAAATGTGTCTCTTCAAAGCCTCCAAGAAGATATCCTCGGTTTGCACAGATTGACCCTTTGCTAGATAGAGGGCCAAAGTAGTCCCAATGTTGCGCCCTTTTGAACAAGTAGTACCCATAGTGTATACTACCAATAGCTGTCGAAACTACTTCCAAACAAATTGGCCTCCGTTCCGATGCATCACTCTCCTCCCACATCCTCATAGAAAATGCCTTTAAAAAGTCTACCGCTATTTCCTGGTCTACCGATATATACGTCTTTGGATGCCTGCGTAGGTCTGACTTTGTCCAAAGAAAAGGAACAATCCACTGCACCACAGGCAAAGAGGGTTCTGCAAAAAACTATTGCAACATCGATTTTGATGGCAATCAAGGAAAGCTGTGGGAAAGCACACACCACCATAGCCAACACAGTTTCGCTTACTGGCTTGGGAGGTGGTCGGATCCGACAAACTATTGCCTCCATAGAGAAAGCAACCAATTCCTAAGCGATGAATAATTGGAAAAAGTTGTACCAGTTCTCTTGCCTCCTGCAAACACGAGGGGCAGCTATCTATGCAATAGATTACTCCCAAGATTTCTCAGGAGTATTAGATCGGGAGGTTCTGGTTTGTTTCTGCTGGAGCAAGATTTCCGCATGGACGTTGTAGCCTACGATAGAAAACACGGACAGCGTTGGGAAGCACGTTTGTACCTGGGTAGAGACAAGAATGGAAATCTGAATCTATGGGTACGACCAGGAGATCCCTAGTATACCAACCGCCAGCCAAGGACACATAGTGCAAGAGAATGCAGAATTCGTTTCAGGACACAATATTTTTTGATCCAACCACCAAAGGCCCAAAAGAGAAATCTGTCCATCAAAATGGATCGTTGAATGGTGCTAGCAAATCCGTCTTTGGGAGAAATATTGGTAGCATGGTATGCCTATACTGCAACACGCCGTAGGAATCCAAACCAGGTTCGACGACAAGAAGTGGGAGCAAACTAAACTTTGGGCAGCAGCAGACTTGGGGTTACGCAATAGTCCAATATTTCGAGTAGATATCTCCTATAGCAAAGAAGACCAAATAATCGTGTTTTTGCCCCACTCCTCTGCTACACAAAATTGTATCCACCATACAGTGTGCATCCAAGAAAACAACCCAGCTATTCCTCAGCAATCGGGGGAGCTGTGGAGCCAGTAGCCTCGATGCAGTTTCCCAGATCCCCTATACATGAGTATGCTTCCCAAAACCAAACATACAGAATAGAAATGGAGGACAAAGAAGTGCCAGAAAATTTGATGCAATACTCCATCCCAACCTAAAGAAGAGGTTCCCCAAGTGGATCTCCAGTGGGAGATATCCATGTGCTCTACACACAACCGCCAAAAACGCATGGAGGAACTCCTGAACGCAAAAGACGCACAGCTCTGGCACGAAAAGACTCGGACATACCAAGAAGAGGAGAAGGTGCACTATGCAAAGCAACAGCAAGTCCGGGAAAAAGAACTCGAAGAGCTACAAGACATAGCTTTGGCAAATATAGAGCGTCGATTCTTGCAGCTACGAAAGAAAAGGTTGTAGACAAGCTTTTGGAAGGGAAAACAATCCAAAGTATCCCATCATGCTGGCTACAATTGAATAGATCTGAGATATAGTTTGACCATGAGGTGAGGAAAAAACTGCAAGGATAGTACTAGAAGACGCCAACAAAAACGGCCATGTGGCTATAGTGAGGCCCACCAAGGCTCTAGGAAAGATTCTAGAGGGGTGCAAGGAATACTTCAAAAACTTGGTAGACAGGACACGAGCTGTACTGGATAGAGCCTCAGGGCCCTTCTTCCTCGAAATCCGAATCCAGCCAGAGAAGACCTTACGTCCAAGAAACGAAGAAAAAGTTTGTTGGAGTCAAATATCTGTAGATCACGCCCCTCGTCCTAGTATACTCAAAACTTTGCAAGCCTCTGCAAAGTCAGCAAACAGTCTGGTCTTGATACGATTGCCAAGGACTATATGATTCTAGAGGATTATGCATGACCATATCGTGTAGAAACCAAAGCACTCAAGACACAAGATCTGGTCCGCACTGCGGCTATGGAAAGGGGATGAATACAAGTGTACCCACTTTACAAGGACAACATTCCGAGGGGCCAAGCGTAAAATGCTCTTGTTGGATATGTTTACTTGAAATCGTTGCAGCCTACGGATCTCAGTGGAGCGGCTCTCGGATTCCCTGGAAAATACAGGGCCCCATTCTGCATTGGGTTGACTTCTTACAACTCCTACGACAACAAGTCGTAGGCTATGTCAAGCGGTCGATCACTTGGCGCAAAAAACAGAATCCGTTTCCTTTACATTTTGTAGATGCCATCGTACTGTACAATGTAGAGTGGCCCACGTACCACCTATGAATATGAATTTTTCAATTTTTTCTTTTTGCGATATTTGACGGCCTTAAAAACTATCTGAATCGAATAAAGCAACTGAACTTCTCTGACGTCTGGACCCATAAACGGAACTCTTCGGTATAGTATGGGGACTGTGGTGATAAGTATTTAAAAGGTACGTGTTGGACTATCGAATACACCGTAGTATGTTGTGACTAATTCTGGGTGTAGAGGATATATTACAGCGAATATATATGACAGGTGATGTGTGTGCTGTAGTGAGTATAGATAACACGCTATATTACAGCACTGAATGAACCGTCGCTGAATAATAAATACTTAATGACTGTATTAGCTATTATATAAAACAGAGCGAGTTGCTTTAAATACAGTGTCGCTGTCATGTTGAAAACCTATAGAACGTACAAACATCACATCAAAAATATACTAAAAATGTAGATCGTCAACTATAAATTAGGGTGATACTCTTTAATTATTCGGTAGTTTACTCAATCGTTTGCTGGGGATATTCAGAAATGTGCTGACCAAACTGATGGTGTTGATGTCAACGTCGCACTTAAGGTACGCATTCATTAAGTGCATCAACTAGAATTAATATATTACTCTGAGTTTGGATCAAACAAAACGGAACCTTCAAAACGAAAAGCAATGACTAATACCCGTAAATCTGTTCGTCACATGCGACTATGCTAATAAACGGGTTTAAATACATATATAAAATATATTCATCCATAAAAAACAATAATTAGTAATCTTTGAGTTATCAGCTAGCAAGATGTGCTAACATGGTGGTAAATTTCATTCATAACGATCGGACCATATATTCCACGGATCATAACAAAAACCCCAAAACGGCAATTAAGTATTTTCTCCTTTTACGATGACCTTTCATTAAAAATTAGTTAAAGGTCACAACGGTAAAAAACGATCGGACCATTTTCCACGGAGATAATCAGGAATTAAGATTTTCTCCTTTTCGATGACCTTAACCTTAGTTAAAGGTCAAGGTAAAAATACATCCTCTCGGTTCTGCGCATGAACACCATCTTCCATATTTTTTAGAAAATTCGAAAATACAAAAAATAGCGATCTGTATCGCGAGACAAAACAAAATTAGCAAACATTCATTTAGTAGCTGACCAAGGTTAAACTCAAGAGGCCAATGAATACATAGGAGCACTAGGCGAACTGTATCAGGAAGTGTTAAAAATTTCAAAATCGGCGGAAAATGTACTAAGTTATCTTGGATTTATCAATGATCTAAAATTTAGTTCGATGACCTTGACCTTAGTTTACAATCAAGGTCAAAACAAAACATCTTTGATACCTTCAATTTAAAAAGAATATTGCGTATTGCATCACGAGACAAAAAAGTTAACAAACATTGATTCAGAAGCTAACCAACGTTAAACGCTAGAGCTTATTGTAACGGCCTATAAATGACCAAGTCATCATAAATTTTAGATTTTTGGCAACCACAGTTCAACTAATTTTCATGAGCATCGTACGTATATTGATAATTTTATAAGCGATCAAATTTATTAAAGAAATCATGCTATCCGGGGCCCTTATAGATTGACAATGATTTGGCTGTCTAAAAGATGAGCTTAGTTTATCAAATAAATGCTACCACGGCGTGCCATACTTGATGAGGCGAACAGAGAGTAAGGATGATCTTTGCACAGCACGTTGTGTAGGCTGCTGTTAACAAACTAGTGAAAACCCAGCAGAAGCGACACCGGCTGTAATTATAGCTTACTTTGTGCAAAAACTATCAAACGCAGAGGAATAAGTAATATATTATTTTCGAGTGTAATTAAATATACGATATAATCAAATAAATATATATATATATATATACACATGTATATTTATACATGTATGTGTTTATATAAATACATATATATTTTAAATATATATATACATATATGTATATATATGCATATGTACATATATATTAATAGTATTATATGTATATATATGTGTATTAATGTTAGTTTATACATAGATATATTTATGCATATATATATTTAATTTAATTCAATGCTGATTTGTAAGTGATCATTTCGTAACGAATCATAATAGTCTATTGGCATTAAGAAATAAACACAGATATGCCTCAATTTTTTAACGCTGATGTTTGGTATTAATAACATGGAAATAAACTGCACAATAAGTTCCAAAAGGTTAACAGTAAGGGAATGACAATCAAAATAAAAGCATTCAGAGATCAATAATCATATTAATAAGATGCTTTATGGTACAGTTTTTCATCATTTGCAAATCTTCCACCGAGTCGAGACTGTAGCTGGTGTCATTGAATTGTTTGCGATAATGTCTGATGCCGTCGTTGAACCAGGTATGTACAGCATAGTTATGATACCAGTTCCATGTCTCAGTTCCCCACATCTTCTTCACCTCTTGATAATTTGGACGATGCAGGGTGTCATTTTCGGTAAAATACAAGGAAAGTTCTGGGAGAGTTCCAGTGCTTTCAGCCCTGTATTGTAGGCCCATGTTTTAAATCTGTAATCGGGTATTCCTTGCACCAATAATGATCCCACCACATATGCTTTTAGGGGATTCCAGTCCCATCGTACAGGAATAATTCCTCAATGGATTGAAAGATTTCAGAACCAATACGTCCATGTCGAGATAAATACCGCCATGATGTAAGATCTGTGTGGTTCGACAAAGATTTGACCCTGCCGTATAGAAATGTGGCTTCTTTACTTTACGACCCAGAATCGAATCAGGCCAATCCGTTTGGTTGATTTGGACGCGGTTCAAGTTCTTGATGGCTTTCCAATAAGGCCCAAGTGGTTCGTGGTCCAGATGGAAATAAATCGCATCAGGAGGAGGACCTTATAGGCACTCATAAATCCCATGAAGTCGACAAAGCGCATGAGAAGAGGCGCTTGTGTATACTAACAATAATGTACAATATTTGGTACAATGAACGTCATATCATCAGTATGTGTTTCTGAGTTAGAGAGGTTTCTGATGACTGGAATGGTGGCATCATTTATTGTGGATTTTCTTGGCTTCGACCATTTGCCGCTGACAAGGTTCGATTTATATTTCTCACCAGGTTCTTTCGTACCGTCAGGTTTGGGATGTGTTGAAGTTCTTACGATCGATGCCATGAACACAGTTGATGCAATGGAAACTAATATCTAAAAGCAAACAGAAAAACTCAAACAATCGTGTTAAATTGCATTCCATTTCATAAGCATCGTTATCATCGTTTTTTATTATCTGAATGTACTGTTTTTTTAATTTATAACAAACACTCCAGGGACTGTGTCGGTTGTCTGCAAACGGCAAAGACACCTCATAACCGTTACAGGGATGAACAATACCGTTTCGGATGTTAAATTCATTTTACCGTTACAATCAGGATTCCGGCAAATTTTCGTGTATGCTAAGGCCGTTTGTGACTGCTCAGAAACGGGATACTGTATAATTCTTACCCTGCGTGACACTCGAAATCCTTGCCCCAAACCAATGACAAAACATCTATCCCAGTCAAATAATATAAACCACTGCCTCATGAGACCAGTCCATTGAGTGTCACTTGAAGATCAGATTAATTTTGAAGATTAAGTACACACCACGATGAGACCTAAGGGTCGAAGTCGTGGCATGGTCGGTTAAACTGAGGCACGATCTCAGACTTCACCTTTGGGTCAGATGAATAAAACAGCGGAGTTGGTCAATGATACTATCAGGACCCTTCTTGTGTCCAATCAGTCGTGCTGTTTCTAATTAATCCCTTCAATAAGGTAAGGTAATTATGGGGTTTAACGGCTCACCAACACTAATTTGTCATATGGTGCCTACAAAGGTGAATAGATAAGATAAGATCGACCTGATTAAGAAGCCGCCTGCTAAGATAAATGGCAAAAAAAGGAGAGACATACAAGTGAATGGTGATAAAAAAGATATAAATGCAATTAGTATCCTAGGGCAATTCTAGCTGTTTTCCGATTTTTTCCAGCGATTCATGAAAAAACTGCGCATAATTCGTGCTGACATGCACATTTTCACATAATCAACCGTGTATCAATTGTCATATGGGAGTGTTAATGCACTTTGGGTGGGCGTTTTTGGAGCTCAGTATGTAAGGATGACTGACCACCACCTGTAGTCATGTGCCAGGTATGAAGCAGGTTTGTATCGTCCAGCCTTACCCCGCTTTTCCTCTAGCATTATCATATACGGGTCACTTTAGCTGACATCCTTATACACGAAGCGTACACATGACCATTTCAGACAATCTACTATTATTTTATCGATAATAGATGACAAATTACCCTTGCCTTTGATAATGCATTCATCGCAGATAAAGCTATTCACTTACCCTGCGACTCTTTATAAAAACAAATGCCGTTTTTCTAGCGCTCTTGATTGAATACGTTTGTTATCAGTCCAGGTACAGCCAATACCTGGCTTCTTACACGTGCTTCACAACAGGTGCTACTTCATCTACAAGTCACCGAGTGGTACAAAGTACGCATGTGTCAATCAGACACAATCAGACACAATCTTATCTTACAACGCAATATATCGACCAAAACATTGGCAATGGAATTGAGCTAGAAAATGGTGTAAATTGTGTGACAATCGGAACATTATACACAGAGATATTCCAGATTTTCACATTTTCAATTATCTTGACCTTACTGCAGCTTCAAGGTCAAAACAAAACCTCTGGGTTCTGTGTATTATCAGTCCCGACGATTTGTTTTTAAATTGCGACCTATATCGCGTGCCAAAAAGTGAGCTAACATACATAGCCACAAACGCGACTTACCAACGTAACCTGGTGAATGCGAATTCGCCAAGTTAACAAGAGGCCCATGAATACGTAGGAGAACTTGGCGAACTGTATCAGGAATTTTAGAAATTACAAAATCAGCCCTAAGTTTTTATGGATTTATCGATGATCTAGCCTTAGTTAACAATGAAGGTCAAAACAAAACATCTGGGTTCTGTGCATCTTTGACACCTTCAATTACAAAAAATGATCAAAAATATATATTTAAAATTGCGTACTTCATCACGGTACAAAAAAGTTAACAAACATTAATTCAGAAGCTAACCAACGTTAAACGCTAGAAGATCATGTATCGGACCATAATGACAAATTCATCAAGGATTATAAATTTTTGGCAATCGCAATTCAACTTAAGTGAGAAGCGAACGTATATTGAGAGTTTAATAAGCAAGCAAATTTATTGAAGAAATCATGCTGTCCAGGGCCATGACGGGTTGACAATGATATGGATCCTTAAAGGATGAGCCTCATTTATCCAATTAAATGTTACCGCGGCATGCCTTACTTGATAGCATGCCGATGAGGCGTGCAGAGGGTAACGACGATCCTCGCACAGCACGTTATGTATGCTGCTGTTAACAAACCAGTGAAAACCCAGCAGAAGTGACACCGGCTGTACTTATAGCTTACTTTGTGCGCAAACTATCGATAATTTACAACGCGAAGGAATTAGTTAAATATTCAGAATTGAACGGGATTTTTTTCGAGTGAAATTAAACATACGACATGATTATAAACGACGGAGAAACGACACGTTTACTTCAGATTAAAGTCCCATTTCAACATTGTTTCGTTCGTAACCGGAAGTGACGAAATCGATATCTATCAAATTAAAATGTCGTTAACAAACAACTGGCCCAATTGTTATGACCATGGGACTGATTTTTACTATTTTATTAGCCATCGAACATTTTACGATAAAATTCCTTTTCCAACTCAACGCGTTTGAATACGACGAATATTTTGATAGCAAATGTCAATTATCTAAGTTTAGTAACTGAATCAGCTCTCAGAAAATATTAATTGTTTTGGAATATAATTAATTAATTAATTGCAAAATTAAAAAGCTACCAGAAATTTTCGACCTGTTAGAAAATACATACATACATACATACATACATACATACATACATACATACATACATACATACATACATACATACATACATACATACATACATACATACATACATACATACATACATACATACATACATACATACATACATACATACATACACATACATACATACATACATACATACATACATACATACATACATACATACATACATACATACATACATACATACATACATACATACATACATACATACATACATTCATACGTTCTCATAAACTTGCCCTTTTGTCAATTAAAGAATGAGCACGCGAAAGACTATAATGAATTTGCTGGAGAAAACGATTTGCGCTTTTATCCTCGGTCAGAGTCTGCTTGGCGTAATTCCACTTCCTGTAATGATGTAACAAAGCTTCTGACGTCAGCACCTCACAGCTGGTTCATGGGCGTCCTTTGGCGGGGTGCTTTGGGTGCGAACGCACCCCCCTCTGAAAATTCCCCCAATTTTTTGGGGGGTGAGATTCTTACGAAACTGTTAAAATAGCTGTTTTTCACGTAAATAACTATCTTAAAGTTTCAAATTTCGCGCAATTCTTTATTCGGGAGTTTCCGCTTGCAGGTTTTTAAATTTATAAAACGAAGATTACTATCAAACAAACTGGGTCAAATGATTATAATTTCATTGTATTAGATACAGGGCGTGGTGTTGGACAATTTTGAGTCGTACGATGGCCAGTAATTTTCTTAGTTTGGTCAATTCGAAACTCTGTCGTTTCCATAATGGGGAGTGGGGGGGGTGGGTGGGGGTGGGGAGGTAACTCATGAATGTAGGTCAATGTGTTCGTTTAAAGGTCTGCGAATATTCAATAAGTTATTTTGGTCTTAATTTGGCTATTTAGTACAAATTTTCCAAGTTTAAAAAAAACTGCTGTTTTACTGTCTAACAATTGTAGCATTTACCCCTCTCTTATTACTCCTCCTTTGCCCTAACAACAATTTTTCTTGAAAGACCATTGGCCAATGTTTCTTTTTGTTTGATTTTAGAGATGAGTTTCCTGCGTGCATCTGTGCTGAGTGCCCAGGCAGATGAAGTATACAGAAAAGAAAGGATCGCAGCGTTTGTAAAAGCAGCAAGAGGATATGGTTATAATATGCTGGTCAATGTGCCATACGATGGAAATTGTTATTTCCATAGCATACGTGCCCAGTTGCTTAGCTGTGAGGGTACGGTTGAATTGAGGAAGAGCTTTATAGCTTTTTCAAAATCATGCATAAGTGTCAATTAAGATTTCGATGTAACATGTGTTTGAGTTTGTAGTTTGCCAATCTAAATGATTCTATGAAATGTACACTTATTCTTTGGTATTAAAGTCAATAATTTGTATCAATTTTCATTTAAAAAGGTCATGGTAAACTGATTTTGAAACTGATTGACATGTTTAGATTAACAAAAACTGGGCAAATAACAGTCTTGATATTACTCAACTTAAAAATCTCTTGTATGATTTACAGAAACTTTCTTCTGGACTTAAAGCTACAATAACTCCAGATTTAATAGAGAACCTTGAGGCTGAGGGGCATTCTAGAGATGTCCAAGACTCTAGAGAGTTTTCAACTCAGTGCAGAATATCTTCGCGTTATTATCGAGGTGCTTGCAGTGAGACAAGATGGAGTAAACTCAAGCCAGTTGGAGGAGCCACACAACGGAAGCTGTACATTGGTCACCTTGAGGACCATCATTATATGCCCTTGAAAAAAAATGAGTACAATTATCAATGTCAAATTTGCAACTGAGTTGCTTCTTACTTCCTGTTTTAAAACATTTTCTTCTCAGTTATTAAATCATAGATGTCATTCTTACATAATTGTTGAAAGATCAAGGCCATTTTTATTATTTCATTTTGTCATACACTATTCACAATCTTGTATTGGATTATATTTCACCCCTTTAGTTGTGACAAATTGTTATAGCCCCGAAAATCAAAGTGAATAGTGGGTGGTTGTTGGCAGTTGGTGACTGTAACACCATTGTAACGATTTGCAATAACTTAATAATCAGATTTACTTTAAAAATTCACATAGAAAAATTACACAGTGCTTTTACACTTTGTAATTTCTTAGATAGTGTAACTTGAGAAGACAAAGTCAGATACTGGATACAGTTGTTACATTATAACTTCATATAAATAACAACTATTTATTTGTTTTTTTCATTCCAGTTAGAAAACGCAAGAAGTCAACCACTATCTCTGATTACTTTACAAAAAGTAAGTTTCATTTCTATTTAGGAATGAACTGTTTGATTTTTGTCCTTAGTTCTGGCTATAATTCATAATTTAATCATGATTTATTGCATTCCTCATTTTTATCAATTTCTCAATTGCAGAAAGCATAACCGCCTCCCCATGAAAAATTGAAAAATTCTCCAAACATTTGAATCCTGTGTACTAGCTACTGGCTATATTTAAATACAGACCACTTTAAGTTGAATAGGCCCCAAAATGTATTTGCTAGTTAATGCACTCCTTCGTTTAATGTTTTGATTTTCAAATATAAATTAATAAAAGTGTGTCACTCTATAAAACATGTACATCTTTGATAACTCTTTGATTTTATAGTGTGATACCTGATAGGCTTAGAATTTCTGCTTAGAAGAATTTTCAAAATGACTGCCCATTTCAAAATGGCCACCCTTTAGTAAAGAAAATTGACAGAATCTTTGATACTAAAATACCAGTTATCGGATTGGGTTGAAATTTTATAGGATGATAACTTATGGGCATTGAACTTCTTGTGTATAAGAAATTTTTCAAAATGGCCACCCAATTCAAAATGGTCGCCACTTTTGTAAAAAATAATAGAATCTTTGATAGCACAAATATCATTTATCAGACTGGGTAGAAATTTTATACAGTGATACCTCATGGGCATAGAACTTGACTTTGTGAAAGAAAAAATCAAAATGGCCACTCAATTCAAAATGGCTATCACTCTTATTTAGTGCCTAGAGGAATGACTTGATAACATATGGCTTGTTCGTTTGGATTTGCTACTCCGAGGAGTAGCTATTTTTCTAGTTATAATAGAATATGTATTCATAATTGCCCTAAAATTTCATGTACTGAGCTTAAATGTGGCTTTTCCTTTGAGACTTGTTTTGGAGGAATAGTTATTCATGACTGCCATTAAATTGTCTATTTAAACCTTTTTTCAGTTCCTGTGAGAGTGCGTACATTGTCCCAGACTAAACCTGAAAACGATGATGTTCGTTCAACAACACCCAACATTTCAACTGATACTGAAGTCGTGGTAATGCAAACTGATGCTCTGTTCAAGTCCGTCAACTGTTGTTACACCAAACACTTCAACTGATACTGAAATGCAGCCTGATGCTCCATTAAATACCAGGCCCCCTGCTGCAGATACACCCAGTATTTCAACTGATACTTAAACACAAACTGATACTCTGTTAAATGCAAGTCCAACTGCTTTTGATACTCCCATGGTGAATGACATTGGACGCCTTCTTCCAGCCAGTAATACTCCAACAGAGGCAAATACAGCTGTAAATGCCTTGACGGATACACAGAAGGTCTTCCTTCTGGAACATCACTTCAAGCCAGGACCATCTTATTCCTTTAGGTCAAAACTTATTAACAACTGTATGAGAAGGTGCAAACTACAGTGGCTCAGTGATTATCCATGGCTTGTGTATAGTGACTATTGTGATGGAGTCTTTTGTATATACTGTGCGCTTTTTGCAGAAGGGCGTGAGTCCCTGGGACAATTTGTTACAAAACCTTTTCAAACTGGAACAAATACAAAGAAAAAATGAACAGTCATGCCAAATTAAGTACTAAAATGATGCTGTGCAGAGGGACAAAGACTTTTTGAACAGAGTGAAAAATCCAAGCCGTACTTTTCCAAGCATATTTGACTCTTAGGCCAGCAGAATATTGGTCCTAGAGGAAGGGGAGGCAATGAACACTTCGATGCTTGCGATGTAAATCCAGGTAACTTTGTTGCAATTCTCGGGATGATGGCTGTAGGTGATGCTATACTCCGAAGTCACCTGTCGGGAATCAATATGACCAAGAACACTTCCCCAAGGAGTCAAAAGAAATCATAGATACCATAGCTAGTTTCATCATTGAAGACCTAGTGGAGGAGATAAGGGGAGCAGGATTTTATGGAGTGATGGGAGATGAGGTCACATCACACAACAAATAGATTATGCCCATGTGTGTACGATTTGTTGACCATAATTTTGATATCAGGGAAGAATTCATTGGATATCAGTATCTCGAACGAATTCGTGGAATTGATATTGGTAAAGCAGTGGTTCAAACTCTGGAGAAATATCAGATCCCTCTAGACAAGATGCGCAGCCAATGTCATGACGGGGCTTCAAATATGTCCAGTGGGAGGTGTGGTGCACAAACATATGTGCGCGATCACGGAGCACCCCTTGCTCCCTATTCCTACTGCAATAGCCATGCACTCAACTTTGTTATTGCCCATTCGACAACAGAAACAGACATAAAGTACACTCTGGACCAATCTGCCTATACTTCAAAGGCAGCCCAAAACGTCAGCGGCTCTTGGAAGCTATAGTTTTAGTGGGAGCCCCAGCTGGAAAGAGAAAGCCCCTGTTAGAGATGTGTAAGACAATGTGGCAGAGAGACAAATTGCCTATGAACACTTTTACTCCAATGTGTTCATAGTTAACTCCTATGTGTTCATAGTTAATGCATTAGAACACATCGGACATGGGCTGCACACAAATAAATATCATCTTGATAACGTTGAAGGGTCTTGGAACCTTCAGAATCGGAGTGAGGCAACCTCCCTTTGTCATAGCATCACATCATTCCAGTTTGTGATGGTATTCATGATTGTGTACCAAGCACTTGGGCCATTGACAGGCATCAGCAAATCCCTCCAGAAGAAGGCTCTGGATATATATGACGCATACAACCAGGTAAGTAAGGAGATCTTGAAAGTGGATTTACACTCACTTTTTGGCAGGGTTTTGAACAAAAATGTTTTCAACCAACATCTTCAACCCATTTTCATATAGATAAATGATAAAATATCCTGGGAAAATGAATTATTTTTTATGTAGGGAATCTCATGATTCATAAATGAAAGAAACAAAAGTGTATACATAATATAAATGGTGCTAAAAGTGAGCTTAACAAAACATTTACAATGCAATGAAAACTTGTTTACATGTCAATTCATGTCATTTTTATGTCACCACTTACTAACAGTGGTGACATATTGTTATAGCCTCCAAGTTTTTTCTGGACGGCGTTCGGCGGTTGGCGTTCGGTGTCTGTAACCATTTAAAGTGGTGACATGGTGAATGCATGGTGGCATGTTAATGCCTTGTTTATTGAGTTTTCAATGTATGTTTTTAAGGTTGATGATGTCGTATCAACGTACAAAGTGATACGTGACAACATGCAAGATCGATTTAAGATATGGTTCGACCAGGCTTGCAGAATGGCTGAGAGGGTGAGTTGTACATACACACATTATACAAATGCTGTACATAGTTTGAGCTAATATGATTTGGAACTGACATGTTTTTTACTTCGATGTTTTTCAAAAAGCTAAAATCTGATGAGTGATTAAGGTATTCTAACCAAGAGTGCTAACATATTGTTATAGCCTTCATTTTTGTAGATGGCCTCTAGCATTTGGCATTCAGAGTTCTATAGCTGCCAGGTGGTGACAGTTTGTCATGTTAATGCCTAGAATTGTATTATTGTTCATTTATAAAGTGTTAGGTACAATGTACTTAAAATGTTATAACTGATAGTTAAATTTATCTTTGACCTTGCAGGCTGGTGTCACTGTGCAGATGCCAAGATTAGCCACAAGACAAACTCTCAGGCCAAATGCAGTACCCGAGGATGAAGCATGTAGTTGTGCAACGCCAAGTCTAGTGCCATGTGTGCATAAGGTGGATCATCATAGAGTCAACTATGCCGTCCCATTTGTTGATCATGTCCTGTCACAACTTGAGAAACAGTTCACAGGTACATTCTAAAAGAAATCTCTTGAGAAACTGAACATTCAATTAAATTTTCAATTTATTTCACATATAGCATATTTTACAATAAACATATTAAATAATTTAACGGGTGACATAATTACTGACATTTATACCCGTACATGCTATAGCATATTATTATAGATATGACGAACATGATAATGATAAGGTCAAGGAATCATAACAGTCATCAAAATGAAGCTTGTATTTTATTTTATTATTTTTTATTCCCGACAAAGTTGATAGAAATATCATGGTTCCGCCTCTTTGACATCTCTTCCTTGGCTTATTAGACTAGATAAAACGTTCAGATTTCAAAATTCATTTATATTGATAAGACTGAATGTTCATTGTGCAGATGAATTTTAGACAAGCTTTCATGTCATACCATCTCATTTTACTTGTAATTTTACTTAGTAATTTCAGCTCTAGCAAAGACTGCTGGCAAACTGATGGAACTTGTTCCAAAAGTTACAAGGGAGAGAACTGTTGGAGCAGTATCATGATGATCTTCCATCTCTGGGTCTTGCCCAGGATGAGTTTATGTGATGGAAAGAAAATTTTAGAGAAGTGGATGAAGATGACTTGCCAGAAAATCCTGCCAGTGCTATAAAAGTATGGGACTATACTCGATTTCCTAACATTAACACTCTACTCAAACTTGCATGTACTTTGAATGTGACTAGTGCTGAATGTGAAAGGTCAGCTAGTGTTCTCCGGAGATTACATAACTATACTCGTACAACTATGGGAATGGAGAGATTATCATCATTAGCACTGATACACATTCATTACAAGTTCAAGCATGACATTCACAAAATAGTGAGCAGATTCGCCACCCTCCACCCCAGGAGAGTTCCACTTGCCAACCTTGTATATCGATAGGCTGGAGAGATAGTATACTAATAAACTAACATATATGTAGTCTAGAGTAGATGAAGAGCCCTCCCTACAACTATCAAGAATGACACGAGGACACGAGCTCAAGGACACTATCTCAAGGACATGATGCAATACGTTATATAGAGTGATGCAATAGTATTTAGTCAACGATATCTATACTTCTCAACTTACCAAAATACATTCCTTTACAAACTTACATTATGCAAAAATGTTATAAACAAGAGTAAATATTTGGTGTGCAATAGTTTATAAAACAGCTACTTCTTTGCCTAGTAAACAATGGTAAAGTATTGATCTCAACAAACTGTAACAAAGTGCAATACATTTTATATTTTCAACACTTAAATGTTGTAACATTGGTGTGACAAAGTAAGTGCATTATTTTTATTTTTTTCAGTAGAATATACCTCATCCTAGTACTACAAAAAGATAAATGTATGACCACTTTCACACTGTAATACCTAAAAACCCTATTTGATTAAGTGTATATTTGTTTAGTCAGAAGGAGAGTTCTCCTTGGCCTACTCAAAATACTGATCTAAGAAACCTCAATGCTGTAATAATGTGTATATATAATGTAGTAGATATACCTCAACAATCACATTGTATGCTATATTCTAAAGCTGGGAATTTATTCTCTATGTAAAAGACAGATCTGAAAAAGTCTAAAATTGGCATAGTATTTACTTTTCCATACATATTTGTTTTGTTATTCAATGACTGAATCATACTGATATCATTATTATTTCAGAAGATTACTTTCCTGGTGCTAATTTCTGAATTTCGTTTGTTTAATACAGTAAGATGTGCAAGTTCATGGTTTTAGTTTGGAAGCATTGGCGTTTAAGAAATTGAAATAAATCTCGATGAATTCGATGAAGATGTTGCGATTGGGGTAACCTCCGAATAATGCTGAATGGACACACACAGTCAGGTTATAGAGGGGATTTCGGGTCGTGCTTCTTTACCTTCGCCGACGGTCGCCGGCTGATGACCTTTCCTGCGATCGCAACCAGCCCGCACACAGCCCCCGTAGCACCCAAGACTGTAGCAATGGGGGTAGCAACCACCTTAGACATCAGACCCGCACCAGTTGCGCCAAGACATACCCACAGCAACTAAAGCAGTCTACAGCGTCCACTGAGTTTACTGCACACCTATATTTTTTGTACACCATATTTTTCAATTTCTTTCTCAAGGTTTTGCTTCTAAAGACTGATCTCATTCAGTCGATAGCATTGCCCTAGACCACATGGAGGCAGCTCCGGATTTAATGGTGCAGTCGTTGGTTGTTGTTTCATACTGCTGCTTTATACGTCTACAAGTCAAGTTCAATTAGGAGTGAAGCTACATACCAAGTCGGCCCTCTGTTTTGTGTGGTTGTATAAAAGTTGATAACGTTGCCTTGTTCTAGGTGTAAAGGCTGGTCTAAAGATATTACAACAGCACGTTGGCCAGCAGGCTTACTTATTCCTACCACTTGATTCGTTCCATTAATAACAGGAACGACTGCTATAGGACCAGTATCAGCACCAACACCCGAAGACAACCCATACGAATGATCCTACCATTGGATAACATGGTATATCCACAGGTTGAGTCTTGTGAGTCTCGACCCCTAGCCCCATGGCCAAACGACCACTCATATCCTCTGCGGAGGGGGCCACTTGCTTCTGCCCATATAGTAATGAGGGGTTTTGTTTGGGAGTTTATGTGTTCTCTTAGGTCCCTACGATGCTGTCGGTGTCTCTCATCAACATACTTTTTATTAGCAGCATCTTCAGGCGATATTGGGTCTCCCAACTGAACGATTTTATTATCTCCCATTTCAAGGTCTCCAGCCATAGTACCGCCACTTTATCCATTTTTTGTGAGTCACCAATAGATACATAGGCCTTTGTGGCATATTCCGAGAGGTCGGCGCCACCCTGATCCGGTCTCAGTTGAGTTCCATAAATACTTGCTTTTTTTGACATCTTGTAAATTGAAGAACAACACCAATAGGAAGGTCGTGATTGTTCAATATACGTCCCTTATTATCCCTTATCTGAACCATCAACTCATTCAGTTACACGTTTTGACACAGGATTAGCAATGTTTTCACCGAAAGAGCAGCCCCCACAACCAACAACTTCAAGAAGTGTAGTGGGCGCACTATCAAGCATGTTGTGCGTGGTACTGACTTGATGGAGGTGGACATAAAGTGGGTTAAAGATGCTAAAGTTCACGGGCTGGACGCCTTTGTGAAAACCTGAAGGAATCCATCCTCTACCCAGACTGGCATCAATACCTAATATTTTTAACACACCATCACATCGTTAAGACCCAGAAGGATGAACTGAGAGGGTAACAATCCCAGTTGAATCATCAACCTCCAAACTAGGACCTAAAGTATCCTGACTTATAAGTTCAAATTTCTCCTGTATATGCTTGAAGCTCCAGAGGCCAGGCGGGAGACTGGAACGTTTTAACCCCTCTAGCCCAGAACCATCTGGCAGCCATAGAAGGGGCACATCTGATTCAATGTTATACCAACCCACATTATTCGTGATTGACATAAGATCTACGTATAGATCACCTGCACTATTGTCAATAGCATTTTGCAGGGACACAGCGTTGCCCCTTTGAACATTTGACGGAGTGCGATACATAGCACTATGAATAAACAAGCCTTTAGATTCAATACGAATAAAGCGTACAAAAACGGGCCGGTATACCTACACCATATTGCCCAAGAGGATCTGACACATCTCCTCATCCAGGTAAAATCAGATAATATAACAGATGCGTTTGATGTAGAGTTCTCCAACCTGTTTGATAAATACGTGGTGCCAAACATAAGTGACGACAGCCTTGAAGTTGGCTGGAGAACCAACCACATGCAATACTGGCAGAACCAGGTAAACTCTGTTTAATGGTATGCAACAAGCAGCTGCGGATTTTCCTGCCCTGGACCACCTCAGATCTGATTCCCCAGCATTAAGTAACCTCTACAGGTTCCACGTCTACTACACAATCTGGAGACTTTTAGACGAAATGAGAATAGCACTGCCGGATGACGCCACATGGTCGGCTACCAACAATACCTTTGACAAGAGAATCTACCACCAGCTCTGCCACGAGTTTGGGGTTGACGAAAACAGCGATTGGAGGATGCCAGGCGGCAACCAGTGATTAGGGCGGATCTACTTAACCGACCCCAAAACACACAAGGTACGGGTGATCACTCATTATGGAAACACCCACCTCTACGAATCCGTCAGGCAAACCTTTGAGAAATCAACCAACAGGTTTTTTTCCAGGGCAGCAAGCTGCACATTGATTTCATAAAGCAAGACCAAGAGTGGGCAAACATCGCTTTCATCCTGGAAAAATCGGAGGGGTTCACATCACCAGATATCAACGACAGCATTCAGACCTTTGTCTGGGCCATTCTTAGTGCTCAGGCGCAGACCCGCTCAGAGATACTAGGTTTTGGAACGACCTTTGATGCTCAAAAGCAATTTCAGGCCAACGCTGAGAATGCCATCAACTCCCCAGTGGACATTCCTTCATCCATCCGACGGTATCAGAACGTCCTCCAGAATGCCTCCTCAAAGGTTGATCATGTGTTTGGAACGGGCCTGTACATGGCTCCCTCTGATATGAGCCTTGCCATTGGAAATGTTGCTGGATACAACAATCTGATTACTATCGCAACTGAGGAGTAGCAGATAGACAGCAATGTTGATGTGAACTTGGTTCCGGTGGTTCCAGATAGAGGAAGCTTTGACCCTCCACCAGATACAGATATGGAACTCTCCTCTTTAGACCCGGCCCCTATGGACGAGACCGGTCTGTGTGGGGCATACGAGGACGAGAAAACCGCTCTTATTGTAGGCGGAATCGCTATGGGCTTAGCTGTGCTTGGTTTTGCTAGGTAGTTAGTCATGGAGTATAAGGAGGATAACTGCCCCCACTGCCACAACTGCGGCCCATACATGTTCTGCCATCCAACCAGCCACCTTTGCAGCTGACTTAAGCAGCCATGATACGATGGAGCCAATAATCCTGGAAGGGCAGCTGCTGCCTTACCGGCCAGGCTCTTCAGGACGTTTGCCAAGGAGTTCAGCGGTTTTTCAATCCATTCCTTTAAACCAGGCTTATCAGGTGGTGTCGGCGTTGGTGCCTGGGTTGGACTAGTGCTCCCTCCGCCCGTCAAAGCAACTACCAGGGTCGAGATTGCCAATCCAATCGCAGTGAGTATGGAGGCGATTGTTATACCATTCTCTCGGAACAGAGT
Source organism: Urechis unicinctus (assembly GCA_034190875.2). Lineage (NCBI taxonomy): Eukaryota > Metazoa > Annelida > Polychaeta > Xenopneusta > Urechidae > Urechis > Urechis unicinctus. The sequence continues at coordinate 86,551,983 of CM067353.1, forward strand.
GCGCACACGCTCAGCTAGCGTTGTGTCCTCTTTAAGAAGTCTGTTGATCGTTTCCCTGATGCGGTTAATTTGGGTTCGCAGACGTTCACGGTTTACAGAGGCAACCTGAACACGGACACGCCACAGGTCCTGCAGCTCTGCAAGCTCATTTGCTTGGAATCTCCATGCTCCACTTTCACCCCTCCCATCCTCCTCCAAGCTTGCCATTTTAGCTTCCCGCCGGGCTATATCCCTTTCTATCTCAGTTATCTTAGCTATACCATTATACCATTCTCTCGGAACAGAGTGCGCACACGCTCAGCTAGCGTTGTGTCCTCTTTAAGAAGTCTGTTGATCGTTTCCCTGATGCGGTTAATTTGGGTTCGCAGACGTTCACGGTTTACAGAGGCAACCTCAACACGGACACGCCACAGGTCCTGCAGCTCTGCAAGCTCATTTGCTTGGAATCTCCATGCTCCACTTTCACCCCTCCCATCCTCCTCCAAGCTTGCCATTTTAGCTTCCCGCCGGGCTATATCCCTTTCTATCTCAGTTATCTTAGCTAGGTTGTTCACCAGCTCACCCCTCTGGGTCTGCATAGCCTTGTCAATCCTCATAAGCTCTCTGAGTGGTAGTTCGTTGTCTGTTTGTGTACCTAGGTCTTGGATGGTGTTATGAACGTCTTCTATGAAGCTTGTTTCTTCCACACCACCTTGCTCTGTCATGGCTTCAGGGCCGCTCATTTCTAAATTCTCTGCGGCTTTAGCAGCTGCTTGGTCAACGCTTTGGAGGGCTTTTGCTTCCTTTCGTGACACCGCTTGTGAGGACCACTCAGTGAACCCCAAACTATCACAGACAGCCTTATGTCCCCCTCTAGATCTAGTTATTGTTCCAAGTGAATGCAGTTTTTTTGGTATGAGAATTTGTAATACTTAAGTCAGTGTAGTCCTTCAAACGTAACTGTTCTCCAACAAGTTCAAACTTAGTATAATCGCTGTTGAGGGGTGGTATGTGGCCTTTTCAGCCAATGCATTGTAATAATCATTGACATTCCCTATAACGATAAGGCCTCCTTGTGGTATAGACTTATCCATCCCAATGTCCCCTTCTGTAACAGGTGGGAGAGTGGCCTCTGGGAGAGTCTCCTCATCATCAAAGTTAGTCTCATTCCTCTCCCCTCCCATAGCCCCCTCTTCATCTAGGTCGTCAGATGCTGGGTTATCAAACTCGATGTTTGTGTGTTAAAAATATAAGTGTAATTAAGAATTCAACATGACGAGTACTTACGGACGCAAACTAAACCCACACCGCCGTATACGCGAACTGCGGGGTAAAGGCCATGCGGCAGTCTGTAGTCGTTACAAACAATCCAAGCACTATTGACCAGAACCAACAACTGCTGATTCGCTTCCCCAATCTAGGCACAGACGACGTCATTGTTCCAGGGCCTTTACAATCACGCTGACCTCGATTGATGTTAACCGCAGCGTTGTGAAAAACCTGAGTCGCGCCTTGGTCAAGAAAATGACAATCAAGATTTCTGGCAATGAGGTTATGTCTATTGATGACAGCGATGTGTACCACTGTTACCACGACTTGTGGCGGACTGCACAGGAGAGGCAGGGCCTCCAGTATCAGGGCATTGACACATCAGATAACAGAAACACAACTAAGATACGGGTGGGGACAGGAGACAAGGATGAGACCGAGAAAGAGGACTTGGCCATAGCCAATGTGTATGGTAATAGGTTCTACGTTCCGCATGACTTTGAACTCCTCCAGAGTCACATGCCATTGTACCAGAGTGCGCTTGATGACAGACTGGTATACGAGCTCACGTTTAAACGACTACAACCGCGTAATTCACGCTACGGGGACACCGACGCCAGCTACAAAATCAATGGCATCTCGCTGGAGTATGACATCATTACCAGAACAGAGTTGGCCCGCATGAAACGCACCCAGTACACAGGTCAGCTCTCGATTCTGTATGACCGTGTTCTTCATCACAGGAAGCTTGTATACAATAAAAGAGACTGTGGAACATCAACCTGAACGTGCCGGCTCGCAGCATGAAGGGTATCCTACTGCTCTTTGAAGACCCAGCCAATGCCTCATACGCCAGGAAGACAGAGTCGTTCTACAACCCAAAGATTACAAAAGTTGAGGTGACCATTGAGGGCATCCCCAACCAACTCTATGCCCAAGGTATGCGTGGCTACCAGCAGTGGGATGAGGTGAAGAAGGCCTTTGCAGCGACGAGTAAACTAGACCCCAGTGTAGCAATAGCTGTAAAAGACTTGGCATTGTCGGACGTTTCCCTAGGAGAGTACCTAACCACCAAGTATTCTCTGTGGCTCGACTTAAGGACGAGTGATGACGACCAGCTGCACGGTAGTGGTAGGTATTAGCATTCTGAGGGTATTACCATTCAGATCACGAAAAAATCACAGGCGGCCGGTGCATTGAACGCTTATATGTATATTATAATGGATGCACAGCTTAACATTAAAGATAGCTGGCTTGTCAGCGCAGTCTTTTAACAAGGTTTGGATGAAACCGAAAACTGAGTTTACATTTCCAGATGGTCCCTTTTCGGCAATTGTTTGTGGGCAGACAGGATGTGGGAAAACCGCATTCATCCTCTACCTACTTGAAGGGCCCTTCTTTGGTGCCTTCGAGCATATTATAATCCTCTGCTCTACCATACGTTTCAACGAGGCCTATCAGATGCGGTCATGGGTGTGGGATGATTCAGAGGTCTACGTCGTTGATCCAGGGGAGCGGCTTCATGACCACCTGAGGGCTTTCTATCACTGCTTCAAGGGCGAACCTACACTTTACATTATTGATGACTGTTCGGCTGCAAAGCCCTAACCAAGAAGAAAGACATGTTATCCGAATTGGCCTTTAGCAGCTGCCATGCGCAGCAAAGTGTCTGGGTCCTCACCCAAAAGTACAACTCTGTGCTGAAGGACTTACGTGAGCAGACTCGATGGATGGTGCTCTTTCACACCAAGGACCGTGACTCGTTTGAAGACGCCTTACGTGAAAATGATGTAATTCCAACAAAGGAGGAAGGTGTCGCAGTACGCCAACTACTAGCAAAGACCAAACATGCAAAACTGCTGCTGAAGACTGATCAACATACTGCATATGCCATCGATTGAAGTGATATTGGCCTTGATAGCAGCCGCTGCCTCAGTAATCAATTTAGGTTTCTTCATCTGGGTAGCGGTGCAGTATTTTGAAGCTCGAAGGCGTATACGTATATTCATGGATCCTGATACCATTATTGATAAACTCCTTGAACAGGACTCGACTGGCTTAGTGGAGACAAAGTCTGGGGGAGCGGAACCTAGTTGCACCTCTGGCATAGATATGTCTTCTAAGAGAGATAGGCTTGCTGCCGTCATAGCCGGAGGTCAGGCCCGTCAGTACCTTGGTTTGAAGGGCCTTACAATTGACCAGGTTGAATCAATGTCTGATGAAGAGATCATAAAGCTGTATGTGAGATACGAGGCTCGGCTAGGCGCTAGCATGACACACACTCTAGGTCAATCATTGCTACAGCTATACTCAGGTATTGCTTATATGTTTCTACCAATTCCACCAGAACACCAGCCAAAGCTAATTACAGACCTCGAGACTGACCCGTTTGTTAGACACGCACTAAGCACTGCCACTTGTGAGCTATATCATCGCTATGGCATGTTTTTAACTCCATTAACCGAGGCTTTAACAACAATTAAGCTCTGTCAATTTGGAAAAACAAGCACCGAATCAATAGGGGCTGGGGGAGAGGAAGACAATTAGTATGTGTTTAACTCCACTATAGCATGTGCTTAACTCCGCTATATCAGGTGCTTAACTGCGCTATAACAGGTGCTTACTAAGAGCTGTCAATCGGACAAATAAATTTAGTAAGTAAACTTGGAAGAAACAAACACGAATCAAGGAGAGACAACACCGGTAGAGATAACCTCTGTGACCACTACGAAAAACGCTAAAAGGGTTGAGGCAGGACAAAAGAGTGCTGCAGCTCCAAAAGCCAATTAAAATAAGTTTCTGAGAGAGCTCCGAGAGGCTAAGGCCGCGCTTACAGATGATAGAGACGAAGCTGTCAAGCCAATATTAACCAGCAAGCCTCCGGAAAGTTGGGGGTGGGGAAGATGGGCTGTGCCTTTGGTTGTTGGGGTGTTTGGACTCGCATTGTATTACTACAGGCACCAGATGGTAGCCTCACACCCTAAACAGGCTGTGCTACAAAAGCCTACGAACACTCATTTAAAGGATCCGTTTTATATGGAATAAGATGACAACACCAATTACTGATGGAAAAATGCTCGTCAACGCACTGTACCACGGTGCAGTTGTTTCCGGTATTTCAATAGGTTATGCCAAGCTTGCTAAGATGGCTCTGGGTGGTGGGGTGCCACGTCTTGATTTCACCCCATGCGACCTGGCTATGGCTGATGCCGATGTATCACTAGCTAGTGCTCCCTGATTATGAAAAAAACGTCGACACGCTGGGTCCTGAGCCGCAGCTTTCAGACTTCTATGAGCCCTCAGATGGTCAAAAAGGGCATGAGGTGGCGTTCATTATACTGGGTATGGCTGCGACTGGGTTGGTTGCATTCAGGCTTGCCAAGTAGGTCATTTGGAGACTAGGGCGTTTACTTTGTATGGATCGTCGCTTGCAGAAGATATGCTATAGTCCTAGGGGCTACTGGAAAGGCATAACAGCTATCAAGAAGCTTGCAACAGAAGCGAGGGTCTGAGGAAGTTGCCAGGGGGTGGCTAACAAAGCAAGCTATATGGCAAATCTACCTGCCTGTGCCAAAACATATTCCCTAATGAGGTTCACCAAGCCAATCTCTTATTTCTTCCTCATGACTTTGTGAAGCGCCGGACTTACTAGTATACCCTAACAGTGGTTGATGTGGCCTCACGCTAGGAGGCGGCTGAGCCATTGTCTACAAAAGAGGCTAAAGAGGTCGCAGGTGCGCTCGAGAGGATATACAAGCGAGGACCACTGGGGTGGCCCAAACTACTTCAGGACGACCCCGGATTGGAGTTTATGGGTGCAGCGAATCAGCTGTTAGTAAAACATGGAGTGTGAATATCCATCGAGATCTGGCTATAGTTGAACGCTTTAACCAAACACTGGTTGAGTGACTCCTTGGTCACCAGTATGCCGTAGAGTTAAAGGATACTGGAAAACGATCGACGGATCGTTATCATAAATAATGAGGTGACCCCCTTGACTGGAAACAGGTGTTTCTTGACCACTACCTTTTTTACGCCCTTTGCTTTCTTGATTTCCTCCCGGGTCGACATCAGGATGGAGTACATCTTTGGGCGCAGGCCTACATACTCCCTGATGGGTACACTGCCGCACTCGTCCTTCATCTTTCCTAGAACCTTCTTGTTCTCGCTGCTGTGGAGCGGGTGGGCTAGGTCGTAGTTGCTGGTGTCAAATAGGTCACTGTCTTTTTTCATATCGGCGTAGATGTCTAGTGTGCAGATCTCCAGGAGGAGGGAGTAGTGTCGGTATAGAGTAGGTTGACCCCACGGCCGTACTAGGACTTTATGGTGTTGTAGTAGAAGTCATACATGAGGTGCTTGGACAGATCGAGTATGCACATCCCCACATAGACTGGGCAGTTGAGGACCAGGTAAGCCTTGTGGATGTCGGCCAGGTCGTCGTCGAATATTTTCTGGTGGGCAAAGGCGGGGCTGACGATGAGCTTTCTTATTTTGTTGCTGTCTGAAGCCCGGACCAGCTTCACGTCAACCCGCTTGCGGAGGTTCTCCATGGTCTTGTCGAAGACAGAGTTGTTCATTAGTTTGTATAGGTCCTTCTCGAAGTCGCTGGTTGCGGCCTTGCAGAGATCTGTGTTATTCCGGATGTAGGGTTCCATCCAGGTGCTTTGGGTGAAGAATAGGGCGTGGTGGATCTTGGTCAGCCTCATCCCCCGGGCCAGATACAGTTTGAGGTTCCTGTAGCGGAGTACGTACTTCTTATTCCTCAGGTTTGGGACCAGCTTCTCGACTCCGTGGCCACCGTATTCGTTAAGGAGTTTTCTCTGGTAGTCTGAGAGCCACTCGTTCTGGACAAGTAGTCGCTCTGGGGCTAGGGGGTAGTCGTTGTGGTCGTCGTGAAGCTCAGCTGGATACTCTAGGTCGACCTCAAGGATGTACCCAGTCTCGGCATCGTCAGGGTGGGTGTGGACTAGTCTGGAGAGCGACTCTGGCCGGTCCACCCAGTCAATGTTTGAGGTGGATAGGGCCTGGCTCATTGCCCATCCATAGAGGTTGTTGGCGTCGTGGTACTGGATATAGCTTGTTGGCTTGTCCTGGTCGCCTACGTAGGGATTGTTTGCCTTGGCGTGGCGCCGCGAGACCATACTTATACCTCCACGCAGACCCTTCTTGATGAAGAGGTGTTTCTCGTAGTTGGTGAGGAGTTCGAGTTTTACCCCTGTGCTCTTGAGGAGAGCGTCCCACGAGAGGCCTGGGCTGGTATAGTAGTGGGCTGGGTCCAGGCCGTACTGCTTTAGGCTGGTTTTCCGGAAGGTTTCAATCACGTCGGCTAGGAGGAGGACATCTGTCCGGAGGTAGAGGTCGTGGTAGTCGCCCATGTTCTTGCAGCCAAACGTGCTCCAGACCTTTTGCGCGTAGGCGTAGTCTGTAGCTGATATGCCCTGCTCCGAGAGCTTGCTGTAGAAGTCTTGGATGGGCGGGAGGGGAGAATGAAACTTATCCCAGTTGTCCATGAACTCGTAGGGGAAGACTCCCTTGTGTAGGAGTAACCCTCGCTTTGTCTGGTCTGGTTCATACTCTGACATCACGGTGAAGGCATCTGGGCTATTGGCTGAGACCAGCTTGTCAAGTGAGACCAGGAGGAACTGTGCACTGTCTATGAAGCGGAGCTGTCTGAGGGATAGGGATATGTACTTCTCTATGTTGTTGGGTATACAGTTGATGTCTCCCTCTACCTTGCTTTTGCCTTGCATTAGGAGATGGGAGTCGTTGCCACCCAGGTTATGAAAGACCACGGGGATGGAAGTTGTCTTGGGGCTCATCCTAAGCTTTAGGTTGCTGGTGTTGTGGGCTGGCCCTCTGTACTTGCCGGTTATGTGCCAGTGGTCGCGGTCCGTGAGTAGTGGTTTGCTGCAGACGTGGCATCCGCATGGGGACTGGCTTGGAGAGAACTGCCTTGATCTTTTTCTCCTCCTGTAGGGCTTTGAGGAACTTCTCCACAGTGTCTTATCCCCTGTAGATGATTGGGGGCGAGGTCTTTCCATCGCATCGGACCACTATGTAGCCGAACCCACAGCACTGGTGTTCCTGGGTCTTCTGGGTATTGCTCTTTTCTGGATTGAGTGTTGACCCTGGGAGCTTCACTGTGAGTGCCTCAAAGTCAGTATAGATGACGTAGGGGGCTCGGAGTTGCTTTTGCCAGTTATGGGATGGGATGTTTTTCCCCTCCCCTGGCATGTCTACCCACACGGCTGTTTGGCGACCCCTGCATACTCTGGCTTGTGGGCCTGGAGCAGGGCCGAGGTGGTGCAGCCGTGGAGGCAGCGTTTGCAGAAGAATTTGCGGCACTCGTGTTTTGCCTGGTTGTAGAGTAGGCAGTTCAGGTTTTTGATCCAGCTGTAATGGCATACTCCATCCTTCTCGATCAGCATGAGGTTTATACAGTTGCTGGGGTGCTTGCTGATCTGGTGGACCATGACAGCTTTCCCATCCCAGCAAAATATGTTCAGGCCTAGGTCAAGAGCCTTTTCGATTTTTTGGGCGTGGGAGACAGGGGTTGGATACGCCACACCTGAGCCCTTTAGCTTATATAGGAGCCACTGGATGTTGTATTTTGATGGTCGTTGTGGGTGTTTGGCGATTGGGTACAGAGCGGCTATAATGGACCATAGAATGCATAAGTCGTCCCAGTTCTTTACGTTTATGATGGCCCCTTTCTTTGCCAGTGCTGGCGGTAGGGGGAGGTAGGAACTGCCTTTGAGTGGTTGATACCTGGCGATGTCAATCCAGATGGTTTTTACTACAGCATCTCCTGAATTTGGTGGCGGCTTGGTTCATCGTAGGGTCAATGTATTCTGGGTCTAGAATCACCTGCTGCTTATTTCGTAGGACTGGTTCATTGTACTCCGTGACACCATCTTTATCGGTCTTGTAGCGGCTTACCTTGATTGCAAACTGGGTCTTGAGGCCGCCTAAGATATTCAGCTCCTCTGCCAGAACTTTATGAACCTGGGGTTGCACGCCTTTCTGGAAGGTGAGGAGGTCCGGGGCGTAAGGGTGAGTCTTGGGAACGTTCATGACCCATCCCTTGCAGTTGGTTGCTGATGTCCCGCTTGGTTCTCCTGAATTTGAGGCAGGGAGTGGGAACTGGTCTGAGGCTTGTTCGGGGAACTGGGACCAGCCTTACGCAGGGGAGTGGTTTCCTGGTGGCGGGCCTGGGGTGTGGGGCTGGTGCTTTCACCACTTCAGACCAGAGTTGGGGGAATGGAGTTGGCGGCTGAGGGTCACGGTCCGCCATGGTGGTCATTCTTGCGTACATCTCCTTGTACGTCCTGTCAAAGGCGGTTTTCTTTATGAGTGCCACGAGGGCAACCTTCGTCCGTGGATAGGGTGGCAGGGCCTGGCCGTGGATTTCAGCATAGTCGGCTTGAGCCTGTTTCGCGCGTATGTGGTGGGGCGTCATTACTCGATTTCGTCGTGACTTGATTTTGTGTCATTTTTGCCCTGTAACTCATGGCTGCCCCTTCCCCTGCGACTCATGCCCTGCAGAAAGGGTCTCAGCTTTAGTAGTATAGGTAATGGGGGTTCCCCTGCGATTTCGTTGTGACTCAAGGCTGCCCCTAACCCTGCGACTCACCGCCTAATGATAAGGTAGCAGCTTTAATCCTTGGCCAGCTCTTGGCAGCTCTTGAGACCTTAGGACCCGAAAGGAATAGTTGAAGTGGGTAAATGATGCTCTGAAGTGGGGGGTTTGCTTATTGTTGGTGGGTTGAGTCTCCGTTTGGAGGTGTGGACTGGAACTACCATTACCTATACTAATGCTCCCGTTGCTAAAACTCCTGAATTGCTGTGTGTGATGAATGTGATCTGGCTATTGGTAAGGGCAGCGTGTATGGAGCATGATGGGGAGTGTTGGCACGATGATCCACCTACCGGCCATTACTTTATAAAATACTGATTAAACAGATGGTGTGATAGTTAAGAGTGCGAACCAAAATCACACTGCCATAGTTCTCCTGGTTAGATTCGACACCTAAAACCAATCACATTTAGTTTAAATAGCCCATATGGATGGATGTATATGGATGAGTGTTTTTATGTATGTGTATGCAGATATATATGCATATATGCACACATATATGCATGTATTTAATCAAGGATTACCAGATGGATGCTTACATTTGTGCACAAGCGAGTATGCGTAAAATAGTTCAACAAATTGTGTTCAGTCTTGTGTGTTATGTGTATAAGCCTTGCCTATTCATATAATCTGGTTCAGAGCGTCACAGGAACACGATCTAGTGTCCAGAGTAAGGGTCAATATGCTAATGAGTGACAGTCAGCTGTTAATGGGGTGATATAGCGATTATAAGCCCCATATCACCGTGTCTATACCCCAACTGGCCGCTTGCGATGGGGAACGCCCGTATACAAGCCTCATGCACAATGTGAATTCCCGCGGCTCACCCCTACCCTTTTCCAAGGAGAGAACCCCCCCCCCCCCCACACTCAGGGGTTAATTCATGGAAAAAAGCTGTTATTTATGGCATCCATAATGTTAAGACTCATCCCAACCCAACGTTCTGCTGTGTGGTTTAATTGTAGCACTCCATGGGCAGGCGAGAACATGGTGACGACGTCGCTGCGGTCGACGACGATACGGTCGACGACGATACGGACGACGACGATACAGAATTTTTGCACTTCATGATCAGTCTTCCGCGCTTCTGCAGACTTCATGACGGGGACAAGAGAAGTGTTGATGACAAGTGTGGGATGAGACGGAGGAAGGGTTAAGTACAAAGATTGAGCAAAGGTAGTTGATTGAAGACTATCTTAAGACTGCATGACCTAATGCCCTGGTGAGCCGAGTCAATATTTTGGCAAACAAGACATGTTATGGCTGTCAAGTAGACATCATGACGTGTCAGCCAGTTGCATCATGACGTGTGTTTGCTGATTACGAGCGATGACCTAGTGAAGAGGCATACGACTGAGTCAGTGTTGCACCTTGATGACTCGGGTGTGGTGGCGATGTGGACCATATGCCTGGCTGGCCTTGATGAAACCACCTTCATGGTTGGAATTGTGTCAGTACTTTTGCTTATATTACAGACGGTATTGCATGGAATCTGTAAAGTATGAAATAGAAATTAACGTGTTTCACGATAAAGTTAATTGCCTTTAGTAATGTTTTCTCTCTCTCACTCTCCGGCAAAAAGACTCGATGAAATCTATGTAAAATGGGATTGATTGGTCTGAGCTAGCTTAAATTCAAACCCCGGAAAGTCTAATTATTCTCAAATATATCCCCACAAATGGTTGAAGAATAATAATTGAGGACCGAATAATATATCAGTTGCGTAGGCCAAATAAAAAATGGTGGGGGTATTCTGATCATATTTGACCCCCAAACGAGTCCAACTGTTAGTTTGTATGTAAATTAACATGTCCCTAGGCCAAGGTGTCTACGCCGAATATGACCATCTTGCAGAGCCCTTAGCCTTTGGTTTTGCTGCCTTTCTTTGTCTTGGTGGTGGCTTTACACCTGTACGGATATATTTAGCCCTGGCTTCTCCTAGTTTGTATTTGCGTCTTGCCTTCCGGATTGACGGACTTTCTCGCACACCTTCAAAATCACTTTCTGCTGGAACAGTTTTTCCCCCATGGTATAAATTTTTCTACAGGTGCATTTCTTCAACAGTGCGCCTTTCACAAGTTTGTATGACACTTACTGACAAGCTCCTTTAGGCGTTCCACTCGCTCCATAAGATTATTGTTCTTAAACACACCATGAAATCTGCATCTTGAGGCTGTGGCTGAGTTCCAAGACAACGGCTATGTGTGTGGTCTTCCACAACCCACGCAATTATGACGGCCATCTCTTGATGCAGGTCATCCGCAAGATGTAAGTGTAGATCAACTGTATCCCCAGCATCATTAAGAAGTACATATCCCTTTTGATTGGACAGTTGCAATTCATTGACAGTGCACAGTTCCTCCTAGCCTCGCTTGACAAGCTGGTCTCTGCAAATAACCCAGATGCCTTTACAGTGACCAATCCAGGAGTTTTATAACAAGCTGTCTGGGACATGTTCATGTGTGGAAACATGGGCAACTACCATGACCTGTACCTGAGCACAGACCTGCAGCTCCTGGCAGTTGGGTTTGAGGTACTCTGCAAAAAACCTGTCTGAAGCAGTACGGTCTCGATCCAGCCCACTGCAATACCAGAAATATCATTGGATGCGCTGCTTAAGAGTACAGATGTTTAGCTTGAGTTGCTAACCGACTATGGCAAGCACTTGTTCATTGAGAAAGGCCTGCGCTGTGGTTCAAGCATGTTATCATGCCGCCATGATAAAGCTAATAACCCATACTTCGGTTTTAGACAAGGACATTCAGTACATGGACGCTTACAACCTGTATGGGTAGGCGATTGGCCAGCCCTCACCCACTGGGGTGATTGAGTGGGTAGACAAGCCAGCCGAAATGCTGATACAAGACCATCCCGACAATGTCTAAACGGGATATATACTCGAAGTTGATATGGAATACCCTGCAGAGTTACATGCTGATCACAATTATAATCCACTAGCTCCAGAGCGAATGTCTGTGCAAAAGAATGGCTGTCGGAAAACCAGAGTAAGTGTATGATCCACTACAAGAATATCAAGCTCTACTTATCACTAGGGATACGCCTTACCAAGATACACAGTCGTATTCAACCAGAGCCCCAGGGTGGAGCCTTACATTTTCATGAACTCTGACAAGTGCTGGGTGGCTTCCAGCGATTCCGAGAAGGACCTGTACAAGCTGATGAACAACTCAGTGTTGCGTTGGGAAAGGCTTCTGAAAGAGCTAAAATGCAATATGATTGAAAAGCAAATCCGCAGGTATGGTTGTATGTGAAGTGACGAAGCGAGGTTCGCGGTGAGTTTCAGAAAATCATGCCTTATTTCGGGGCCCCTACATAGTGAGGCAGTAGTTCATTGAGGAGTCTAAGCTATTCGAAAAAGGTACAAAGGTCACTGCAGGGTTGTACATCATGATGAAGTGAAACCGTAATATTTTCGAACTGACTTGGTGGGAAGCTGGTCTGACAACAGTCATGACCTTATCGAATTTGAACAGCGTCAGTGCAAGATTTAGCTACACGCAAAGGGATAGCTGAGAGTCACGTGCAGCAAATACATTAACCTGTTATATTTTTCAGGATCATTATCATAAATTTTTATGCAAAATATTTGATAAATTAATAGATTGTGTGTAATTCAGACGTTCTTGAATGTGTTTGGCTGTATTTTGGGAAATAGGCATTTAATAAAATTTTACGCTATTTGTAAGCAACCGTGAGTGCACTGCCAGGAATTACTGACGCACATGCGTTGAGGTTATACATTTGCTCATTATAACAATATTGTATATGGTGCTATGGATAATGGTCATAGCGGTTTCTGGTAATAGAAATGATTAACTGCCATGGTGGTTCTGTTCTGGGAAGGGTTAGTTGCCACATGCATATTTGGCAGCTTGTTTTGATAATATGTGGCCAGCGGGCCCAAGGACCAGTGGTAATCTGGATACAGCGAAAGTTCCTTGATTATCTACTACATTTCCATTGGTATCTGTCTGTGGTCAATTTCATTGTCACCCGCCAACTAAACAAAGTGGTCGGAAACCACATGGGCGACAACAGGGCTGCATTGAGAGGGGATGGGGTCATAATTGCGAGAACATATCACTGTACAGGTGCAGCTAATGTTCTGATGAAATCGGCCCGTATGTCGTCCCAACTTTGCTATATCAGCTTTATGTTGGTCACACCGTCACAGGGGCATGCGCTACACGTACTATAGCCTGGATCTACTTCTTCACTGGATGTTACTTTGTAACCTCATTTCTGCTTAGATGACATTAGTCATTTGAGATCTTGCCATCAATGGTCATTCCGTCTGCTGAGGGAACGCCTCCGACGACAGCCCATGCTTGAGCCTTATGACAATATGCACCGTGACCATTAGGGACAGCAAGACCTGCGTACCATGCCCATGTAAATGGTGGCAGTATTGCGGGTGCCATGATAACAATCCAGGGGGTTAACACCGCGCATTTGTCTCACTTAGTTTTGAGGTGTCTTTCCAGCTGCCAGATCCTCTGTATTCTTTGGGACTTGTTGGCTAGAAAGTCTCGTCGGGTATAGCGGTGCCGTCAGAATGACCTGTGGTCGCTTCATAATTTCTAGTTTGCTAAATTGTTTATCTACGTTATGCGTATAACTACTGCATTAAATAACAAGGAACCATTCCTACATGCTTTGAAATAAATCTTTTATCACCACTATGCAGCTCCATGGGTCAGTAGGCTGGCCTCTACATGAAAACATGACTTTGATACACAATTAACAACAATGCTTGTAATAAGGAGGGATATCAAACCTGATGATAACCCCCTACTTTGCCCGATACAGGCAGGCGTAGGATGCCCATGGTCGTAACCATTGCCACTGTCACCGAATGACCACCCGTGTACTGTATTAACCAATGTCCCTCTCCTTTCTACCCATTAAGTAACTAAGGGCTTCATTGAGATAATGTATTCTCTGGGGGGTGCATCTTGCTGGTTTCATATGCATGAACACATGTATTTTTGGCAGCTTGTTTTGATAATATGCTGCCAGCGAGCCCAAGGACCTTGTGACTTCGCAAAGGTGCCAAGCCAAAATATCACTAGATTTGACCACTCATTGCTAATTAAGATACGACACAATATATCAGACTTCAAAAGTGTGTATGTATATTTATGGATCCTGATATAATAATTGATCAACTAATTGCACAAGTCCATGGACCCACCTCCAGTGGCCACTGTCGCTGAGTCTCAGCGAGCTGAACCAATGGACGACACATGGGCTGGGACATCGGTACCACGGAGTACATTCCCGAGGGGCCTCTGAAGGCGATACAGATCTGCCTCCGGAGTATATTGACAATATTGTATACGGTGTCATGGATAACAGTCAATAGCGGTTTCTGGTAATGGAGATGATTAACTGCCATGGTGGTTCTGTTATGGAAAGGGATAGTTGCCATGATGTTTTCATGTATCGAATGCGTTAACTGTTATGACAGTTTATCATATGGAAAGAGTTAAAGAGTTTCTTGTATACTTAGGGTAACTGTGATTTACGCAAATCAATGACTACGATGTTATTGTCTTGTATGGAAAGGTTTAACTGTGATGTTATGGTCTTGTATGGAATGGATTAACTGTGTTGCAATTGGCTTGTATGAAAAGTGTTATCTGTGAAGTCATGGTCTTAAAAGGTTATTTGTGTTGTCATTTTCAAGTATAGACTGTCATACCATTGTCATGTATGGAAAGGGTTAACAGGGATGTAATTGTCTTGTATGGAAAGGGTCAACAGTGATGTCATTGTCTCGTATGGAAAGGGTTAACAGTGCACTCATTGTCTTGTATGGAAAGAGTAAACTGTGATGTCATTGTCTTGTATCGAAAGGGTTAATTGACACGTCATCCATATCACGGATACCAGGAGGCACCACCTACCAAAGAAGGCCTTGGGGTGCTATATGCACATAATGCGTATGGTTATGGGAGCGTCGTTAAGGTTGAGATGTCCGTTATAACCCTACATGGATGACCTTTGAGGCGGAAAAGTCTAAAAAGCCAAGGTTTGCCCATGCGAGCAACTTACAATCTATTCAGGAGTAAATTGGTGATGTTCTACATCTTGCACAGGTTTCTAAGGCAGACGAGGCCTGGAGTACATTCATACTGGACACGTCCGAGGGCGTCACACAGCCCGGCGTTTAGTGCATTAATGGGAGCATTAGGACTTATGTCTGGGCACTGTTACGATCCAATTTTTGAGCTGCTAGTTAGGAAAGTAATAAAGTACGAGATTTATGAATATGATTAAGCGTGATGTCATTGCTAGTTAGGAAAGTAATATAGTACGAGATTTATGGGTATGATTAAGCGTTATTGCTTAAGGGAGAGACTTTTATTTGTTGCGCCCTTTTTGTTTGTTTGCGATAGCACCAGTTTGCAAAGTTTTCTTTTTGTTTGCATAGCACCAGTTTTCAAGGATTCCATCCCACCTCGATAGCGCCCTTTTGGTCAATTTTCGAGAGCACCAGTTTGCAAGGTTTTCTTTACGTTTCAATAGAGATAGTATCAGTTTGAAAGGTTTTCTTTTCTTCACCCCCCCCCCCCGAGAGGGCCCCTTTGGCTTCCTTTCACGTCCATAGAAATAGTACTAGTTTGCAAGGTTTACACCCCCTTTCGTTTCCAAAGAGATAGCACAACTTTGTAGGCCCCCACCCTGATATCGCCCTTTGGTCTTCTTTTCGTTTCCATAGAGCTAGCAGTGGTATAGGTAATGGTGGTTCTAACGCAGGGGAAGCAATGAGTCGCGGGGGGCAGGGGACCACGAGTTGCAGGGGGCATGGGCAGGGAGTCATCCAACCACCATATTTCCAACAGACTAAGTTAGGGCAGCAACGGTATGGCGTCGCTGGGCTACCGGGAATCAACCACTTTGGGAACCGCCATTCCCTATACTACCAACCTCCAGGGTCTATCCATAGAGGTCTTCAAGCGTAAACATTCTGGGGCCAAGTCTACCTGTGTAGGTTCCATTTTTCATGCGGTCAAGGTCCTCTATAAACTAGGCAACCGTAGCGTTGTTCTGCTGGATAAAGTCGGGATCAGGATGAGCGGTTATCAATCTCATCGTAAAGAGCTTCCAACGGTAGAACACCCCATTCGGCCTTCCCTGCCAAGGACCGTGAGGCTCCTGTTCCACGTCCAGGCAACTATTAAACCTCCCGTTCGTGCCATAGTCACCGTCTTCGAAGCCCTCAATGGACGCCCACCCCCAAGCCACCGTCTTCTTATACTTCTTCCGATCCTTGTGATACACCTGGTTATGCGCCTCAGCACTCCCCAGGTCCTGAAAGGAGCACAACCTGAAGTCGACAAACACCCCGATGGTCGCCAGCGGACTGTGGTGCAACCCCAACAGAATCTGAGGCTTATACATAAACGGAATCACCCTCCCAGGACTCCGAGTGTAGGGGCACTTTATCTCGAGCAGCATGACCTCCTCAGGATGCCCCCGGCAGACAGCATCCACCCCACCCCGCCAGATCGGGAGCACACAAAAACCATACGGAGAGTAGGCCGTTGCGTCGCCCTGAATATAGATATTGTTTCCGTAGACCTTAGTGTCGTGCACTTTCTCCAATACTGAAATTGCAACCTTCTCAAAAGTCGTACCCCAGAGGCAGGGCGCGCTAAAGCGAATACCCTCATTGCTAGTTTTTTCAGTCAGCTTTTTGCTATAGCTGCTGAAGTAGTTTTGCCCTATGATAGCGGAGTAGTCACTTCCTCCAATGCAGCTCTTCCTCATGGTCTCCCACTGGTCAGTATTTTGCTTGACTCTGGTATGATCGTTGCAGAAAGATTTAATCGCCGCCTCCATTATACACAGCAAACACCACTCTTTAAATGCTCAAACGGTCGGTCAATCTGTATCTAACATCAACTCTTTTAAACCATCCTCAAGTTTAGTAATACGCTCTTCTGTGTTGATACCCTCGTTTATTCAATAGGCTGATTCATATGTGCACGCTATGATGTACGGTCGTGCACGTCATGATTGGTGTGCACGCTATGATGCACGGCCGTGCACGTTATGATGGACGTCATAGCGTTTCATATATGATTGGTGTGCACATTATGATGCACGGGTGTGCACCTTATGATGGGGTGTACACCGCATGTTTAAGCTAATTAGTCGCTGCAAATGTTATTACCAGAAATCTAAAAAATCTTAAAAAACCCCATTTATTACCCTGTATTGGGAGAGGCAGTCTATCCAAGTGTCATCCTCAATTTAATGCTCTCAGAGTGAATAGAGACACCCATATTTGTGCTACCCTCAAACTCTGGTCCTTATACAGCACCAAGTTATCATACTAAGATTGTCTCTTAGTTTGACACTGCAGGGCTCGCATTGTCAAGTGCCACTGTATTTGTGTATCGTGAATAGGTTACCTGGGGCCTTCTAGTTATATCCCCCTCTCCCCCTATAGTGCAGAGGATAGGTTGAGTCACGTTGGGTAGGAGCCGGCAAGATAACATACAGCCTAATCATCAGTGGAGGTGGGGTCGCAGGGGAAATCCCTGGGCCTCTGTGGTCCTGCTGAAACTGGAGAGCAGTTGTCATACCAGGAGGCTTTTGCACTTTTTCACACAACGTCTATTTATTGAGGGCGGGCCATTAACAACTTGCTCTCATCTTTTTCATTGATTGAAACAGTCTGACGCGCCTTTACAGATCTGGCCTTAATTTCACTCTTCATTTGGCTATATTTTGTGAGCTCAGCTAAAACAAACCTAAACTCATGATCCGAGATATAACCATCTTCAAGTGCCGCTGATACAATGTCAGCGATGGTATTCAATTTGATCTGTGCCAGAATGCGGATTTAATCATTTTTTTTTCGCCTTAATGGTAACACACATAGATCACCTCCACTAATGTCAATAGCATTTTGCAGGGAGAGAGCCTCGCCACTTTGAACATTTTATAGAGTGTGATACATAGCACTATGAACAAAGAAGCCAATACATTCAATACAAATAAAATGTTCAAACCCGCCATGGTATACCCATCACATATTGCCGCTGAAGATCTGACACATCTCCTCATCCAGGTTAAGGCACGTAATATCACAGATGCGTTTGATGTGGAGTTCTCCAACCTGTTTGATAAATACTTGGTGCCAAACATAAGCGAAGACAACCTTGTAGTTGGCTGGAGAACCAACCACATGCAATACTGGCAGAACCAGGTAAACTTTGTTGTATGGTGCGCAACAAGCGGCTGCAGAGTTTCTGCCCTAGACCACCTCAAATCAGATTCCCCAGCATTAAGTAACCTCTACAGGTTCCACATCTACTACACCATCCGGAGACTTTTAGATGAAATGAGAATAGCACTGCCAGATGACGCCACATGGTCGGCTACCAACAATACCTTTGACAAGAGAATCTACCACCAACTCTGCCACGAGTTTGGGGTTGACGAATACAGCTACTGGAGGATAAAGGGCAACCAGGGCCTAGGGGGGTCTACTTCACCGACCCTGAAACACACGAGGTACGGGTGATCACTCATTATGGAAACACCCACCTGTACGAATCCGTTAGGCAAATCTTTGATAAATCAACCGACGGCTTTGTTTTCCTGGATGGCAAGCTGCATATTGATTTTATAAAGCAAGTCCAGGATGGAGCAAACACCGCCTGGAGTACTGGAAAAATCAGCAGGGTTCACCGCACCTGGTATCACACGGATCGACGACAGCATTAGGACCTATGTCTGGGCCATTCTTGTTGCTCAGGCGCAGACCAGGTCAAAGATACTAGGTGTTGGCACGTCCTTTGATGCTCAGAAACAATTTCAGGCTATCATTGTGGATGCCATCAACTCCCCAGTGAACATTCCCTCATCCATCCGCAGGTATCAGAATGTCCTCCAGTATGCTTCCTCAAAGGTTGATTATGTGTTTGGAACGGGCCTTTACATGGCTCCGTCGGATATGAGCCTTGCCATTGGCAACTTTGTTGGGTACAACAACCTGATTGCCATTGCAACCGAAGAACAACAAATGGTAGCAATACTGATGTCAACGCGGCTGCCGTATCTCCAGATAGAGGAAGCTTTGACCCTCAGCCGGCTGCGCCAGACCCTCCATCCACCACCGAAGACCCTCCACCCGAGGATGAGAAAACCGCTCTTATTGTATGCAGAATCGTAATAGGCTTAGCTGTGCTTTGGTTTGCTACGTAGTAGGTCTGCGGCCCATACATGTTCTGCCATCCAACCAGCCACCTTTACAGCTGACTTAAGCAGCCATGATACGATGGATCCAATGATTCCTGGAAGGGCAGCTGCCGCCTTATCGGCCAGGCCCTTCAGTGCGTTCACCAAGGAGTTCAACTGGTTTTTTTGATCCATTCCCTCACACCAGATTTGTCAGGTGGTGTCGTTGTTGGTGTGGGGTAGGCACTAGTCCCCCAACCCCCCGCCTCTACCAGGGTTGAGATTACCCTCCCAATCGCAGTGAGGATGGAGGCGATTGTAGTGCACTGTTTGCGGAATAGGGTAGGGATACGCTCGGCTAGCATTGTGTCCTCATAAAGAAGTTTGCTGGGGATGGCCTTCCATGTCAGAAGCTTCCACTTGTGGCGCCATTTAACCCAAAGATCCCCTGTTTAGACGATCTAAACTCTGAATCGGCCTTCTCCCACCTCCTTACTATGATACTGGTTACTTATGTGGTTCCCAGGTGAGCTTCTGTTAACCCAGCAAGCATTTTAATAATACTCCATGGTCGTACTTGAAGTATGCAATATTTTCATCACTGCCGATAAAGTTAGTCTCCTCATTCCCTTTTACCGTGGCCCACTTTCCAGCCCCCTCATTGTCTAATGTTGGATTGTCAAAATCCATGTGACTGCATTAAAGATATGCTTGTAATAGTTTAACTAGTAACATGACGAGTACTTACAGACGTGAGCTAAATCAACATCGTAGGATAAGCGAGCTTCTCTGGGTATAGGCTGTCCGGCAGTCTTTGGTTATTACAAACAACCCAAGCACTATTGACCAGAACCAACAACTGCCAGTCTTCTTCCACAATCTAGGAGCAGACAACGTCATTATCCCGGGCAAAGTCTGGCTGGCCTTTACAATCATGCTGATTGAGATCGATGTTAACCGTAGCGTTGTAAAAAACCTGGGTTGCGGAGTGGTTAAGAAAACGACAATCAAATTTCTTGCAATGAGGTCATGTCCATCGATGACAGCGTTGTATACCGCTGTTATGACGACCTTTATGAAACTGCCGAGGAGAGAGCTAACGCCCAGCAACGATTAACCGAGACCCCGGTGTGGCAATACCAGTAAAAGACCTGGCATTGTCGGACGTGTTCCTAGGCGAGTACATAACCAGCAAGTATGTTCTGTGGCTCCACAAAGGGACAGGTGATGACAACCAGCGCCATGATAGTGGTAGGCGAGTAAAGAATGCGTCTGAGGGTGTCCCCATTCAGATCACAAAAAAGGAGGAACGTGTCACAGACCAGGCACGCAAAACTGCGTCTGAAGACCGATCAACCTACTGTATATGTCGTTGACTGAAACTTTATTAGTCGCGGTGACCCTGACAGCAGCTGTGTCATCGATTGCCAGGTGAGGTAAAACTATCTGCAGACACGGGGTTTAGTCCATTACGACAATATATCAGACTTCAAAAGTGTATATGTTTATTTATGGATCCTGATATAATAATTGATCAACTACTTGCACAAGGCATTAAGTCCATGGACCCACCTCAGTAGCCACGGTCGCTGAGTCTCAGCGACCTGAACCAAAGGACGACACATGGGCTGGGACATTGTTACCACGGAATACATTCCCGAGGGGCCTCTGAAGGCGATACAGATCTGCCTCCGGAGTATATTGACAATATTGTATACGGTGTCATGGATAACGGTCATAGCGGTTTCTGGTAATGGAGATGATTAACTGTCATAATGGTTCTGTTATGGGAAGGGATAGTTGCCATGATAGTTTCATGTATTGAATGCGTTAACTGTTATGGCTGTTTATCATATGGAAAGAGTTAAAGAGTTTCTTGTATACTTAGGGTAGCTGTGATTTACGCAAATCAATGACTACAGTGTTATTGTCTTGTATGGAAAGGTTTAACTGTGATGTTATTGTCTTGTATGGAATGGATTAACTGTGTTGCAATTGGCTTGTATGGAAATTGTGATGTCATTGTCATGTATGGAATGGATTAACTGTGTTGTAATTGGCTTGTATGGAAAA
This sequence comes from Urechis unicinctus, assembly GCA_034190875.2. Classification (NCBI taxonomy): domain Eukaryota; kingdom Metazoa; phylum Annelida; class Polychaeta; order Xenopneusta; family Urechidae; genus Urechis; species Urechis unicinctus. The sequence goes on from CM067353.1 coordinate 86,573,158, forward strand.
GGTTTAACTGTGATGTCATTGTCTTGCATGGAAAGGGTTACCTGCAATGTCATTGTTTTGTATAGAAAGAGTAAACTATGATGTAATTGTCTTGTATGGAAAGTGTTATCTGTGAAGTCATGGTCTTAAAAGGTTATTTTTGTTATTATTTTCAAGTATAGACTGTCATACCATTGTCATGTATGGAAAGGGTTAACAGGGATGTAATTGTCTTATATGGAAAGTGTCAACAGTGATGTCATTGTCTGGTATGGAAAGGGTTAACAGTGCACTCATTGTCTTGTATGGAAAAAGTAAACTGTGGTGTCATTTTCTTTTATCAAAGGGTAAATTGACACGTCATCCATACCACGGATACAAGGAGGCAACCAGCTACCAAAGAAGGCCTTGGAGTGCAATATGCACATGATGCGTATGGTTATGGCAGCGTCGGTAAGGTTGAGATGTCCGTTATAACCCTACATGGATGACCTTTGAGGCGGAAAAGTCTTAAAAGCCAAGGTTTGCCCACGCGAGCAACTTACAATCTATTCAGGAGCAAATTGATGCTGTTTTACATTTTGCACAGGTCTCTAAGGCAGACGAGGCCTGAAGTACCTTCATACTGGACACGTCTGAGGGCGTCACACAGCCCGGCGTTTAGCGCATTAATAGGAGCATTAGGACCTATGTCTGGGCACTGCTGGGGGCACAGGCACAGACTCGTAGCCGCATCCTGGGTACTGGCACTGCGTTTGACGCCATGAAGCAATTCTTGGTCGACATTGAAGATGCGATTGAAAGTGCTGTTGACATACTAGCTGCAATTAAGCGGTACCAAAACGTTTTGAAGTTTGCAGGGTCCAGGGTCGACTTTTTCTTTGGCATTGGGCTCTACATGGCGCCAGCAACACGCTCCTCTAGGTAGGTCAAGTAGTTGGGTAAAACACAACTTGATTACCATGGCGATTGAGCAACAGCAGATCGGCATCAACATTGATGTCAACTTGGCTGCGCCTTCCCATGAAAGAAGCGTTAAAAAGCCAGCGGCCATTGGACCCAACAGCCCCTCTCAACAAGTTGCTCCTGATAGAACCTACATGGAAAAGCCACACGAGGGTGCAAAAAACCGCACTTATCGTAGGTGGAATCGCGATAGGCTTAGTTGTGCTTTGGCTTTCTACGTAGTAGGTCACAGACCATCAGGAGGATAACTACCCCAACTGCCACAGCTGTGGCTATGCTATCCAGCCAGCCACCTTTGCAGCTGACTTAAGAAGCCATGATACGATGGAGCCAATGATCCCTGGATGGGCAGCTGCTGCCTTTCCAGCTAGGCCCTTCATTGGTTCACCAAGGAGTTCAACTGGTTTTTTTATCCATTCCCTCACACCAGGTTTGTCAGGTGGTGTCGTTGTTGGTGCGGGGTAGGCACTAGTCCCCCAACCCCCCGCCTCTACCAGGGTTGAGATTACCCTCCCAATCGCAGTGAGGATGGAGGCGATTGTAGTGCACTGCTCGCGGAATAGGGTGTGGATAAGCTCGCTAGCATTGTGTCCTCGTAAAGAAGTTTGCTGGGGATGGCCTTCCATGTCAGAAGCTTCCACTTGTGGCGCCATTTAACCCAATGATCACCCTGTTTAGACGATCTAAACTCTGCGTCGGCCTTCTCCCACCTCCTTACTATGATATTGGTTACTTATGTGGTTCCCAGGTGAGCTTCTGTTAACCCAGCAAGCATTTTAATAATACCCCATGGTCGTACTTGAAGTATGCAATATTTTCATCACTGTCGATAAAGTTAGTCTCCTCATTCCCTTTTACCGTGGCCCACTTTCCAGCCCCCTCATTGTCTAATGTTGGATTGTCAAAATCCATGTGACTGCATTAAAGATATGCTTGTAATAGTTTAACTAGTAACATGACGAGTACTTACAGACGTGAGCTAAATCAACATCGTAGGATAAGCGAGCTTCTCTGGGTATAGGCTGTCCGGCAGTCTTTGGTTATTACAAACAACCCAAGCACTATTGACCAGAACCAACAACTGCCAGTCTTCTTCCACAATCTAGGAGCAGACAACGTCATTATCCCGGGCAAAGTCTGGCTGGCCTTTACAATCATGCTGATTGAGATCGATGTTAACCGTAGCGTTGTGAAAAAACCTGGGTTGCGGAGTGGTTAAGAAAACGACAATCAAATTTCTTGCAATGAGGTCATGTCCATCGATGACAGCGTTGTATACCGCTGTTATGACGACCTTTATGAAACTGCCGAGGAGAGAGCTAACGCCCAGCAACGATTAACCGAGACCCCGGTGTGGCAATACCAGTAAAAGACCTGGCATTGTCGGACGTGTTCCTAGGCGAGTACATAACCAGCAAGTATGTTCTGTGGCTCCACAAAGGGACAGGTGATGACAACCAGCTCCATGATAGTGGTAGGCGAGTAAAGAATGCGTCTGAGGGTGTCCCCATTCAGATCACAAAAAAGGAGGAACGTGTCACAGACCAGGCACGCAAAACTGCGTCTGAAGACCGATCAACCTACTGTATATGTCGTTGACTGAAACTTTATTAGTCGCGGCGACCCTGACAGCAGCTGTGTCATCGATTGCCAGGTGAGGTAAAACTATCTGCAGACACGGGGTTTAGTCCATTACGACAATATATCAGACTTCAAAAGTGTATATGTTTATTTATGGATCCTGATATAATAATTGATCAACTACTTGCACAAGGCATTAAGTCCATGGACCCACCTCCAGTAGCCACGGTCGCTGAGTCTCAGCGAGCTGAACCAAAGGACGACACATGGGCTGGGACATTGTTACCACGGAATACATTCCCGAGGGGCCTCTGAAGGCGATACAGATCTGCCTCCGGAGTATATTGACAATATTGTATACGGTGTCATGGATAACGGTCATAGCGGTTTCTGGTAATGGAGATGATTAACTGTCATAATGGTTCTGTTATGGGAAGGGATAGTTGCCATGATAGTTTCATGTATTGAATGCGTTAACTGTTATGGCTGTTTATCATATGGAAAGAGTTAAAGAGTTTCTTGTATACTTAGGGTAACTGTGATTTACGCAAATCAATGACTACAGTGTTATTGTCTTGTATGGAAAGGTTTTAACTGTGATGTTATTGTCTTGTATGGAATGGATTAACTGTGTTGCAATTGGCTTGTATGGAAATTGTGATGTCATTGTCATGTATGGAATGGATTAACTGTGTTGTAATTGGCTTGTATGGAAAAGGTTTAACTGTGATGTCATTGTCTTGCATGGAAAGGTTACCTGCAATGTCATTGTTTTGTATAGAAAGAGTAAACTATGATGTAATTGTCTTGTATGGAAAGTGTTATCTGTGAAGTCATGGTCTTAAAAGGTTATTTTTGTTATTATTTTCAAGTATAGACTGTCATACCATTGTCATGTATGGAAAGGGTTAACAGGGATGTAATTGTCTTATATGGAAAGTGTCAACAGTGATGTCATTGTCTGGTATGGAAAGGGTTAACAGTGCACTCATTGTCTTGTATGGAAAAAGTAAACTGTGGTGTCATTTTCTTTTATCAAAGGGTAAATTGACACGTCATCCATACCACGGATACAAGGAGGCACCAGCTACCAAAGAAGGCCTTGGGAGTGCAATATGCACATGATGCGTATGGTTATGGCAGCGTCGGTAAGGTTGAGATGTCCGTTATAACCCTACATGGATGACCTTTGAGGCGGAAAAGTCTTAAAAGCCAAGGTTTGCCCACGCGAGCAACTTACAATCTATTCAGGAGCAAATTGATGCTGTTTTTTACATTTTGCACAGGTCTCTAAGGCAGACGAGGCCTGAAGTACCTTCATACTGGACACGTCTGAGGGCGTCACACAGCCCGGCGTTTAGCGCATTAATAGGAGCATTAGGACCTATGTCTGGGCACTGCTGGGGGCACAGGCACAGACTCGTAGCCGCATCCTGGGTACTGGCACTGCGTTTGACGCCATGAAGCAATTCTTGGTCGACATTGAAGATGCGATTGAAAGTGCTGTTGACATACTAGCTGCAATTAAGCGGGTACCAAAACGTTTTGAAGTTTGCAGGGTCCAGGGTCGACTTTTTTCTTTGGCATTGGGCTCTACATGGCGCCAGCAACACGCTCCTCTAGGTAGGTCAAGTAGTTGGGTAAAACAACTTGATTACCATGGCGATTGAGCAACAGCAGATCGGCATCAACATTGATGTCAACTTGGCTGCGCCTTCCCATGAAAGAAGCGTTAAAAAGCCAGCGGCCATTGGACCCAACAGCCCCTCTCAACAAGTTGCTCCTGATAGAACCTACATGGAAAAAGCCACACGAGGGTGCAAAAAAAACCGCACTTATCGTAGGTGGAATCGCGATAGGCTTAGTTGTGCTTTGGCTTTCTACGTAGTAGGTCACAGACCATCAGGAGGATAAACTACCCCAAAAATGCCACAGCTGTGGCTATGCCTATCCAGCCAGCCACCTTTGCAGCTGACTTAAGAAGCCATGATACGATGGAGCCAATGATCCCTGGATGGGCAGCTGCTGCCTTTCCAGCTAGGCCCTTCATTGGTTCACCAAGGAGTTCAACTGGTTCTTTTATCCATTCCCTCACACCAGGTTTGTCAGGTGGTGTCGTTGTTGGTGCGGGGTAGGCACTAGTCCCCCAACCCCCCGCCTCTACCAGGGTTGAGATTACCCTCCCAATCGCAGTGAGGATGGAGGCGATTGTAGTGCACTGCTCGCGGAATAGGGTAGGATACGCTCGCTAGCATTGTGTCCTCGTAAAGAAGTTTGCTGGGGATGGCCTTCCATGTCAGAAGCTTCCACTTGTGGCGCCATTTAACCCAATGATCACCCTGTTTAGACGATCTAAACTCTGCGTCGGCCTTCTCCCACCTCCTTACTATGATATTGGTTACTTATTTGGTTCACAGGTGAGCTTCTGTTAACCCAGCAAGCATTTTAATAATACTCCATGGTCGTACTTGAAGTATGCAATATTTTCATCACTGTCGATAAAGTTAGTCTCCTCATTCCCTTTTACCGTGGCCCACTTTCCAGCCCCCTCATTGTCTAATGTTGGATTGTCAAAATCCATGTGACTGCATTAAAGATATGCTTGTAATAGTTTAACTAGTAACATGACGAGTACTTACAGACGTGAGCTAAATCAACATCGTAGGATAAGCGAGCTTCTCTGGGTATAGGCTGTCCGGCAGTCTTTGGTTATTAAAAAACAACCCAAGCACTATTGACCAGAACCAACAACTGCCAGTCTTCTTCCACAATCTAGGAGCAGACAACGTCATTATCCCGGGCAAAGTCTTGCTGGCCTTTACAATCATGCTGATTGAGATCGATGTTAACCGTAGCGTTGTAAAAAACCTGGGTTGCGGAGTGGTTAAGAAAACGACAATCAAATTTCTTGCAATGAGGTCATGTCCATCGATGACAGCGTTGTATACCGCTGTTATGACGACCTTTATGAAACTGCCGAGGAGAGAGCTAACGCCCAGCAACGATTAACCGAGACCCCGGGTGTGGCAATACCAGTAAAAGACCTGGCATTGTCGGACGTGTTCCTAGGCGAGTACATAACCAGCAAGTATGTTCTGTGGCTCCACAAAGGGGACAGGTGATGACAACCAGCGCCATGATAGTGGTAGGCGAGTAAAGAATGCGTCTGAGGGTGTCCCCATTCAGATCACAAAAAAGGAGGAACGTGTCACAGACCAGGCACGCAAAAACTGCGTCTGAAGACCGATCAACCTACTGTATATGTCGTTGACTGAAACTTTATTAGTCGCGGTGACCCTGACAGCAGCTGTGTCATCGATTGCCAGGTGAGGTAAAACTATCTGCAGACACGGGGTTTAGTCCATTACGACAATATATCAGACTTCAAAAGTGTATATGTTTATTTATGGATCCTGATATAATAATTGATCAACTACTTGCACAAGGCATTAAGTCCATGGACCCACCTCAAGTAGCCACGGTCGCTGAGTCTCAGCGACCTGAACCAAAGGACGACACATGGGCTGGGACATTGTTACCACGGAATACATTCCCGAGGGGCCTCTGAAGGCGATACAGATCTGCCTCCGGAGTATATTGACAATATTGTATACGGTGTCATGGATAACGGTCATAGCGGTTTCTGGTAATGGAGATGATTAACTGTCATAATGGTTCTGTTATGGGAAGGGATAGTTGCCATGATAGTTTCATGTATTGAATGCGTTAACTGTTATGGCTGTTTATCATATGGAAAGAGTTAAAGAGTTTCTTGTATACTTAGGGTAGCTGTGATTTACGCAAATCAATGACTACAGTGTTATTGTCTTGTATGGAAAGGTTTAACTGTGATGTTATTGTCTTGTATGGAATGGATTAACTGTGTTGCAATTGGCTTGTATGGAAATTGTGATGTCATTGTCATGTATGGAATGGATTAACTGTGTTGTAATTGGCTTGTATGGAAAAGGTTTAACTGTGATGTCATTGTCTTGCATGGAAAGGGTTACCTGCAATGTCATTGTTTTGTATAGAAAGAGTAAACTATGATGTAATTGTCTTGTATGGAAAGTGTTATCTGTGAAGTCATGGTCTTAAAAGGTTATTTTTGTTATTATTTTCAAGTATAGACTGTCATACCATTGTCATGTATGGAAAGGGTTAACAGGGATGTAATTGTCTTATATGGAAAGTGTCAACAGTGATGTCATTGTCTGGTATGGAAAGGGTTAACAGTGCACTCATTGTCTTGTATGGAAAAAGTAAACTGTGGTGTCATTTTCTTTATCAAAGGGTAAATTGACACGTCATCCATACCACGGATACAAGGAGGCACCAGCTACCAAAGAAGGCCTTGGAGTGCAATATGCACATGATGCGTATGGTTATGGCAGCGTCGGTAAGGTTGAGATGTCCGTTATAACCCTACATGGATGACCTTTGAGGCGGAAAAGTCTTAAAAGCCAAGGTTTGCCCACGCGAGCAACTTACAATCTATTCAGGAGCAAATTGATGCTGTTTTACATTTTGCACAGGTCTCTAAGGCAGACGAGGCCTGAAGTACCTTCATACTGGACACGTCTGAGGGCGTCACACAGCCCGGCGTTTAGCGCATTAATAGGAGCATTAGGACCTATGTCTGGGCACTGCTGGGGGCACAGGCACAGACTCGTAGCCGCATCCTGGGTACTGGCACTGCGTTTGACGCCATGAAGCAATTCTTGGTCGACATTGAAGATGCGATTGAAAGTGCTGTTGACATACTAGCTGCAATTAAGCGGTACCAAAACGTTTTGAAGTTTGCAGGGTCCAGGGTCGACTTTTTCTTTGGCATTGGGCTCTACATGGCGCCAGCAACACGCTCCTCTAGGTAGGTCAAGTAGTTGGGTAAAACAACTTGATTACCATGGCGATTGAGCAACAGCAGATCGGCATCAACATTGATGTCAACTTGGCTGCGCCTTCCCATGAAAGAAGCGTTAAAAAAGCCAGCGGCCATTGGACCCAACAGCCCCTCTCAACAAGTTGCTCCTGATAGAACCTACATGGAAAAGCCACACGAGGGTGCAAAAAAAAACCGCACTTATCGTAGGTGGAATCGCGATAGGCTTAGTTGTGCTTTGGCTTTCTACGTAGTAGGTCACAGACCATCAGGAGGATAACTACCCCAACTGCCACAGCTGTGGCTATGCTATCCAGCCAGCCACCTTTGCAGCTGACTTAAGAAGCCATGATACGATGGAGCCAATGATCCCTGGATGGGCAGCTGCTGCCTTTCCAGCTAGGCCCTTCATTGGTTCACCAAGGAGTTCAACTGGTTTTTTTTTATCCATTCCCTCACACCAGGTTTGTCAGGTGGTGTCGTTGTTGGTGCGGGGTAGGCACTAGTCCCCCAACCCCCCGCCTCTACCAGGGTTGAGATTACCCTCCCAATCGCAGTGAGGATGGAGGCGATTGTAGTGCACTGCTCGCGGAATAGGGTGTGGATAAGCTCGCTAGCATTGTGTCCTCGTAAAGAAGTTTGCTGGGGATGGCCTTCCATGTCAGAAGCTTCCACTTGTGGCGCCATTTAACCCCAATGATCACCCTGTTTAGACGATCTAAACTCTGCGTCGGCCTTCTCCCACCTCCTTACTATGATATTGGTTACTTATGTGGTTCCCAGGTGAGCTTCTGTTAACCCAGCAAGCATTTTAATAATACCCCATGGTCGTACTTGAAGTATGCAATATTTTCATCACTGTCGATAAAGTTAGTCTCCTCATTCCCTTTTACCGTGGCCCACTTTCCAGCCCCCTCATTGTCTAATGTTGGATTGTCAAAATCCATGTGACTGCATTAAAGATATGCTTGTAATAGTTTAACTAGTAACATGACGAGTACTTACAGACGTGAGCTAAATCAACATCGTAGGATAAGCGAGCTTCTCTGGGTATAGGCTGTCCGGCAGTCTTTGGTTATTACAAACAACCCAAGCACTATTGACCAGAACCAACAACTGCCAGTCTTCTTCCACAATCTAGGAGCAGACAACGTCATTATCCCGGGCAAAGTCTGGCTGGCCTTTACAATCATGCTGATTGAGATCGATGTTAACCGTAGCGTTGTAAAAAACCTGGGTTGCGGAGTGGTTAAGAAAACGACAATCAAATTTCTTGCAATGAGGTCATGTCCATCGATGACAGCGTTGTATACCGCTGTTATGACGACCTTTATGAAACTGCCGAGGAGAGAGCTAACGCCCAGCAACGATTAACCGAGACCCCGGTGTGGCAATACCAGTAAAAGACCTGGCATTGTCGGACGTGTTCCTAGGCGAGTACATAACCAGCAAGTATGTTCTGTGGCTCCACAAAGGGACAGGTGATGACAACCAGCTCCATGATAGTGGTAGGCGAGTAAAGTAAGAATGCGTCTGAGGGTGTCCCCATTCAGATCACAAAAAAGGAGGAACGTGTCACAGACCAGGCACGCAAAACTGCGTCTGAAGACCGATCAACCTACTGTATATGTCGTTGACTGAAACTTTATTAGTCGCGGCGACCCTGACAGCAGCTGTGTCATCGATTGCCAGGTGAGGTAAAACTATCTGCAGACACGGGGTTTAGTCCATTACGACAATATATCAGACTTCAAAAGTGTATATGTTTATTTATGGATCCTGATATAATAATTGATCAACTACTTGCACAAGGCATTAAGTCCATGGACCCACCTCCAGTAGCCACGGTCGCTGAGTCTCAGCGAGCTGAACCAAAGGACGACACATGGGCTGGGACATTGTTACCACGGAATACATTCCCAGGGGCCTCTGAAGGCGATACAGATCTGCCTCCGGAGTATATTGACAATATTGTATACGGTGTCATGGATAACGGTCATAGCGGTTTCTGGTAATGGAGATGATTAACTGTCATAATGGTTCTGTTATGGGAAGGGATAGTTGCCATGATAGTTTCATGTATTGAATGCGTTAACTGTTATGGCTGTTTATCATATGGAAAGAGTTAAAGAGTTTCTTGTATACTTAGGGTAACTGTGATTTACGCAAATCAATGACTACAGTGTTATTGTCTTGTATGGAAAGGTTTTTTAACTGTGATGTTATTGTCTTGTATGGAATGGATTAACTGTGTTGCAATTGGCTGGCTTGTATGGAAATTGTGATGTCATTGTCATGTATGGAATGGATTAACTGTGTTGTAATTGGCTTGTATGGAAAAGGTTTAACTGTGATGTCATTGTCTTGCATGGAAAGGGTTACCTGCAATGTCATTGTTTTGTATAGAAAGAGTAAACTATGATGTAATTGTCTTGTATGGAAAGTGTTATCTGTGAAGTCATGGTCTTAAAAGGTTATTTTTGTTATTATTTTCAAGTATAGACTGTCATACCATTGTCATGTATGGAAAGGGTTAACAGGGATGTAATTGTCTTATATGGAAAGTGTCAACAGTGATGTCATTGTCTGGTATGGAAAGGGTTAACAGTGCACTCATTGTCTTGTATGGAAAAAGTAAACTGTGGTGTCATTTTCTTTTATCAAAGGGTAAATTGACACGTCATCCATACCACGGATACAAGGAGGCACCAGCTACCAAAGAAGGCCTTGGAGTGCAATATGCACATGATGCGTATGGTTATGGCAGCGTCGGTAAGGTTGAGATGTCCGTTATAACCCTACATGGATGACCTTTGAGGCGGAAAAGTCTTAAAAGCCAAGGTTTGCCCACGCGAGCAACTTACAATCTATTCAGGAGCAAATTGATGCTGTTTTACATTTTGCACAGGTCTCTAAGGCAGACGAGGCCTGAAGTACCTTCATACTGGACACGTCTGAGGGCGTCACACAGCCCGGCGTTTAGCGCATTAATAGGAGCATTAGGACCTATGTCTGGGCACTGCTGGGGGCACAGGCACAGACTCGTAGCCGCATCCTGGGTACTGGCACTGCGTTTGACGCCATGAAGCAATTCTTGGTCGACATTGAAGATGCGATTGAAAGTGCTGTTGACATACTAGCTGCAATTAAGCGGTACCAAAACGTTTTGAAGTTTGCAGGGTCCAGGGTCGACTTTTTCTTTGGCATTGGGCTCTACATGGCGCCAGCAACACGCTCCTCTAGGTAGGTCAAGTAGTTGGGTAAAACAACTTGATTACCATGGCGATTGAGCAACAGCAGATCGGCATCAACATTGATGTCAACTTGGCTGCGCCTTCCCATGAAAGAAGCGTTAAAAAGCCAGCGGCCATTGGACCCAACAGCCCCTCTCAACAAGTTGCTCCTGATAGAACCTACATGGAAAAGCCACACGAGGGTGCAAAAAACCGCACTTATCGTAGGTGGAATCGCGATAGGCTTAGTTGTGCTTTGGCTTTCTACGTAGTAGGTCACAGACCATCAGGAGGATAACTACCCCAAATGCCACAGCTGTGGCTATGCTATCCAGCCAGCCACCTTTGCAGCTGACTTAAGAAGCCATGATACGATGGAGCCAATGATCCCTGGATGGGCAGCTGCTGCCTTTCCAGCTAGGCCCTTCATTGGTTCACCAAGGAGTTCAACTGGTTCTTTTATCCATTCCCTCACACCAGGTTTGTCAGGTGGTGTCGTTGTTGGTGCGGGGTAGGCACTAGTCCCCCAACCCCCCGCCTCTACCAGGGTTGAGATTACCCTCCCAATCGCAGTGAGGATGGAGGCGATTGTAGTGCACTGCTCGCGGAATAGGGTGTGGATAAGCTCGCTAGCATTGTGTCCTCGTAAAGAAGTTTGCTGGGGATAGCCTTCCATGTCAGAAGCTTCCACTTGTGGCGCCATTTAACCCAATGATCACCCTGTTTAGACGATCTAAACTCTGCGTCGGCCTTCTCCCACCTCCTTACTATGATATTGGTTACTTATTTGGTTCACAGGTGAGCTTCTGTTAACCCAGCAAGCATTTTAATAATACCCCATGGTCGTACTTGAAGTATGCAATATTTTCATCACTGTCGATAAAGTTAGTCTCCTCATTCCCTTTTACCGTGGCCCACTTTCCAGCCCCCTCATTGTCTAATGTTGGATTGTCAAAATCCATGTGACTGCATTAAAGATATGCTTGTAATAGTTTAACTAGTAACATGACGAGTACTTACAGACGTGAGCTAAATCAACATCGTAGGATAAGCGAGCTTCTCTGGGTATAGGCTGTCCGGCAGTCTTTGGTTATTAAAAACAACCCAAGCACTATTGACCAGAACCAACAACTGCCAGTCTTCTTCCACAATCTAGGAGCAGACAACGTCATTATCCCGGGCAAAGTCTGGCTGGCCTTTACAATCATGCTGATTGAGATCGACGTTAACCGTAGCGTTGTGAAAAACCTGGGTTGCGGAGTGGTTAAGAAAACGACAATCAAATTTCTTGCAATGAGGTCATGTCCATCGATGACAGCGTTGTATACCGCTGTTATGACGACCTTTATGAAACTGCCGAGGAGAGAGCTAACGCCCAGCAACGATTAACCGAGACCCCGGTGTGGCAATACCAGTAAAAGACCTGGCATTGTCGGACGTGTTCCTAGGCGAGTACATAACCAGCAAGTATGTTCTGTGGCTCCACAAAGGGACAGGTGATGACAACCAGCTCCATGGTAGTGGTAGGCGAGTGAAGAATGCGTCTGAGGGTGTCCCCATTCAGATCACAAAAAAGGAGGAACGTGTCACAGACCAAGCACGCAAAACTGCTTCTGAAGACCGATCAACCTACTGTATATGTCGTTGACTGAAACTTTATTAGTCGCGGTGACCCTGACAGCAGCTGTGTCATCGATTGCCAGGTGAGGTAAAACTATCTGGGTAGAAGTGCCCTGCAGACACGGGGTTTAGTCCATTACGACACAATATATCTTCAAAAGTGTATATGTATATTTATGGATCCTGATATAATAAATGATCAACTACTTGCACAAGGCACTAAGTCCATGGACCCACCTCCAGTGGCCACTGTCGCTGAGTCTTAGCGAGCTGAACCGAGAAGGGACATGTCTTCTAGAAGAGATTACTGTTGTTATAGCTGGGGGTCAGGCCCGTCATTACCGGGGTGAACAGTGCATGATAATTGACCAGGTTGAATTAATGTCTGATGAAGAGATCACCACGCTGTATGTGAGATACGAGGTTCGGTGCACTCTAGGTCAGTGTCTCAGCTTTACTCATGTGTTGCTTGTATGTTGTTACTGATCTCACTAGAACACCAACTAAAACTAATTACAGACCTCGAGGCCGACCTGTTTGTTGGGCACGACTCAAGCATGGCTACTTGCGACCTATATCACTGCTATGGCATGTACTTAGCTCTGCTAACCGCGGCGTTAACAACTGCTTAGCACTGTCAATTTATACAAACAAGTTTAGATAGTAAACGTGACATCAGAGTTAACGAACATGTCACTGAAGACAACGAATCAGATGGAGGCAATGCTGGCGGAGGCAACGTCAGTGGAGAGGGTGACCAGTGTGTCGAAACGACCTATAAAAAACGGTGCTGGAATGGTGCTGCTGATCAACTAGCCAATCAGAATAAGTTTAAGAGAGAGCCCTGTGAGGCTAAGGCCACGCTTACACACGAAAGTTGCGCTAGAGACAGATAAATTGCTGTGGTTGAAAATCCTCTGGACATGGAAAGGTGCCAATAGGCTTGGCCAACATGGGAGTCTGGAAGACTCTGGGTTGTCGCGGGCGTTGGGTTGTTTGGACTAGCATGGTGGTACAGGTTTCATTTGTATCCTAAACAGGTTGCTGCTGTTGTTCATAGAATTCAGGACGTACAATTAAAGGATCCTTTTCTTTGGATGAGATCGACATGACAACACCAACTACTGATGCAAAAATGCTTGCCATTGCGCTGTACCATGGTGAGGTTGTTCCTGGTATATCAATATGATACTCGGCAAGGTGGCTCTAGGTGGGGCAATTCCCAAACTTGACTTCTTCACACAACGTGCCCTGGCCATGGCTATTGCCGATGTAGCCTTAGCCATTGCCACAACGGATATGCTAATTAAACAAGGGATTATACCAAGAGATATACTGAATTAATGGCCTTCATTGCGCTACTTGTTGTAGTTGCCCTTGTTAATTCTTTTTATTCTCTAAGCTACAAAGCTGCCAAGTGGAAGTGGAACGTAAATGCCATGATGTGGCAATTGAGCAGCATCAGTCTGCTCAGGCCAAGAAGTGAGCTGAGTGGTTAGACTTCATCAATGAGCAGCTCTGCGGCAAGGGACATGCCAAGCATACTTTCAGGAAAGACGAGGTTATGCATGTGCTTCCTGATTAAAGGCAAATCGGTTGACCCACTGGAGTCTGAGCCCAAGTTTTCAGATTTCTACGTGCCCTCAGATGGTCAAAAGAGATGTTGCAAATCTAAATGCAAAACGCATTTCAAGACCAAAATTTGATGTATATGGGTCTATTGAGGTTCACCAAGCCAAGCTCTTGTTTCTCCCTCATGACGTCATGAAACGCCGAACTTTCATGTATGCCCTCACAGTAGTACCAAGGAGGCTAGAGAGGTTGCAGGTGCACTTGAAAGGATATACAAGCAAGATCCCCTCCATTGGCCTAAACTACTTTAGGTCGACCCTGTACGGGAGTGAATCAGCTGTTGCCAAAGCATGGTGTCTCCATCAGGCGTCGCCATGAAGATGTCCAATGAGTCCAGGCTATAGTGAAACACTTTAACTGCACTCTTGCTGAACAGCTCTTTGGACAACAGTGTGCCGTGGATTCCATTTTGATAAATGATCAACTGAGTGGGTTTCCCTTTGGTCAAAGGGCGATTGGTAGGGCTCAAAGATAAAACGTTTCCTTCTGGTGTTGGCGTTTGCCACAAAAAAGGCCTCATTAGCTTCTGCACAACAACGAAGACAACGAATCAGATGGAGGCAATGCTGGCGGAGGCAACGTCAGTGGAGAGGGTGACCAGTGTGTCGAAACGACCTATAAAAAACGGTGCTGGAATGGTGCTGCTGATCAACTAGCCAATCAGAATAAGTTTAAGAGAGAGCCCTGTGAGGCTAAGGCCACGCTTACACACGAAAGTTGCGCTAGAGACAGATAAATTGCTGTGGTTGAAAATCCTCTGGACATGGAAAGGTGCCAATAGGCTTGGCCAACATGGGAGTCTGGAAGACTCTGGGTTGTCGCGGGTGTTGGGTTGTTTGGACTAGCATGGTGGTACAGGTTTCATTTGTATCCTAAACAGGTTGCTGCTGTTGTTCATAGAATTCAGGACGTACAATTAAAGGATCCTTTTCTTTGGATGAGATCGACATGACAACACCAACTACTGATGCAAAAATGCTTGCCATTGCGCTGTACCATGGTGAGGTTGTTCCTGGTATATCAATATGATACTCGGCAAGGTGGCTCTAGGTGGGGCAATTCCCAAACTTGACTTCTTCACACAACGTGCCCTGGCCATGGCTATTGCCGATGTAGCCTTAGCCATTGCCACAAACGGATATGCTAATTAAACAAGGGATTATACCAAGAGATATACTGAATTAATGGCCTTCATTGCGCTACTTGTTGTAGTTGCCCTTGTTAATTCTTTTTATTCTCTAAGCTACAAAGCTGCCAAGTGGAAGTGGAACGTAAATGCCATGATGTGGCAATTGAGCAGCATCAGTCTGCTCAGGCCAAGAAGTGAGCTGAGTGGTTAGACTTCATCAATGAGCAGCTCTGCGGCAAGGGACATGCCAAGCATACTTTCAGGAAAGACGAGGTTATGCATGTGCTTCCTGATTAAAGGCAAATCGGTTGACCCACTGGAGTCTGAGCCCAAGTTTTCAGATTTCTACGTGCCCTCAGATGGTCAAAAGAGATGTTGCAAATCTAAATGCCAAAACGCATTTCAAGACCAAAATTTGATGTATATGGGTCTATTGAGGTTCACCAAGCCAAGCTCTTGTTTCTCCCTCATGACGTCATGAAACGCCGAACTTTCATGTATGCCCTCACAGTAGTACCAAGGAGGCTAGAGAGGTTGCAGGTGCACTTGAAAGGATATACAAGCAAGATCCCCTCCATTGGCCTAAACTACTTTAGGTCGACCCTGTACGGGAGTGAATCAGCTGTTGCCAAAGCATGGTGTCTCCATCAGGCGTCGCCATGAAGATGTCCAATGAGTCCAGGCTATAGTGAAACACTTTAACTGCACTCTTGCTGAACAGCTCTTTGGACAACAGTGTGCCGTGGATTCCATTTTGATAAATGATCAACTGAGTGGGTTTCCCTTTGGTCAAAGGGCGATTGGTAGGGCTCAAAGATAAAACGTTTCCTTCTGGTGTTGGCGTTTGCCACAAAAAAGGCCTCATTAGCTTCTGCACAACAGCCTGACGCACCATTGCCTCACTTGTTTACCAGCAATGCTGTTAAAGCTAGGGTCTAAAAATAGAACTGGAATTTCCCACGGTCTAGAAATAGAACTCCACTCACGGTTTGTTGTCAATAAGATCAAAGACCTCTCTTGTCTTAAAATAGAATGTAGCAGACGACAGGTAGATGTAGAAGACAAGTGGACGTGAAAAAATTACCTGTATAGGAAACATTGCTTATCATACACAAGCGTGAAAAGCCCTAAACGATTACATTACACCTCATGGGTTTAAACCACCCTACTCACTCTTGAAGAGCGTAATTAGGTTAACCGCGTGTACAATGATGTATTTTTGCTATACTTACGGCTGCAAGTGGAAGGCCTCTGCTTGTGCCACGCTAAAGCAACCATATGCGAGCAGGTAAATCCCAAACAGATTACCTTACTGCTCATGGGGTTAAACCACCCTACCCACACCTTGAGTTCATGAGAGTGTAATGAATTGGACCGCATGTAAAACAAGATATTTGCTATACTTAAGGTTGCAGAGAGAAGGCCGCTGCTAGCGCCACGTGTGAAACCATTGGGTTTACCGGCAAACGAACAGGAATCACAGCTTCCACCGGAGTCGGGCCCATTGGGGGTCGGGCCCAACTCCTTCCTGTTGGGAGCAATAATCAAAACGCTGTAAAAGCTGTAATTAGTGGTATAGTATAGATGAGATGTGGTGTGCCAGAACCCTCTCATAGGGGGTGTGTTCAAAACCGTCCCCGCTACTCTATATTCTACTCCTTCAGTTGCCGAACTGTTATAATTGGAAAAAACCACAACAACAGCGCCCAGAACAAGTGATTTGGCCTGCCTAGTTGAATTTTATAAGCCAGGCACGTATTCTGCAAGGCCCGATTTCTGGCTATACGATGAACCAATCTCTTGATCGGCGAGAGAAAGAAGCAGACACTCAACTGGTGTCTTTAACTGACTATATTATGTAAATATACTGTTATGCAGCGCTTGTTTATAGTCCCAATTTGAAAATTGCTTAAAGAATGTCAAGATGTTATGATCGTCTCACGACCTGGCATCCAACCACACCGCGTGCATGCTCTTGACCAGCAGCACGATGCATTGGCTTCACTGCCTTCACAGCTGCAACAATTTCACCCTCCCGCATCCCTCACAATATTGATTATTGTGTATTAGTCGATCGGACGGAAATATTATCAATTTTATATAGTTACAGCCGCACCAGGTGCCCAGCCTGTACTGCCCGGAACACTCCTTTTCTTTTCTTTGCTGATGCAATAGTCAATGAGAACTTTAAAATGCCCTTGATCAATAACCAGATAGAGTGTTATGACAACATAACGAATTGCTAAACTGTGAACGTGTCAAAGTAGTCAGATGCACAATATCTAACATTGTGAAACGCCAAAAGGATCAGGGCACCTTAATTTGGTGACGGGCTCCTAAAAGTTCTTGCTTGGAAGCCCGGCGGGCTCCTTTATTCCAAAAGATATTTCGCAGCCATGCATGCATGCATGCATGTATGCATGCATGTATGTATGCATGTTTGCATGTATGTATGCATGTATGTATGTATGTATGTATGTATGTATGTATGTATGTATGTATGTATGTATGTATGTATGTATGTATGTATGTATGTATGTATGTATGTATGTATGTATGTATGTACGTACGTACGTATGTACGTATGTATGTATGTATGTATGTATGTATGTATGTATGTATGTATGTATGTATGTATGTACGTACGTACGTACGTACGTACGTACGTATGTATGTATGTATGTATGTATGTATGTATGTATGTATGTATGTATGTATGTAGGTATGTATGTATGTATGTATGTATGTATGTATGTATGTATGTATGTATGTATGTATGTATGTATGTATGTATGTATGTATGTATGTATGTATGTATGTATGTATGTATGTATGTATGCATGTATTTATGTAAATGTGTGGATGTATAAATGTTTACATTTATGTATATATTTATGTATGAATGTTTTCATGTGTGTATGTATTAATGTATATGTGTGTGTTTGTGTATGTCGATATGTATGGATGTATTTTTTTTATCTAAGTATGCATGCATGTATGAATGTACATGTGCACGTAAGTATGAAGGTATCTTTGTATGTGTTTCTGTGTGTATGTATGAATGTATATATGTATATTAATGTATGTGTGTATGGATGTATGTATGTATATATGTTTGTGTGTATATATGTAGTTTTATATGAGTGCATTTTTTACTTATGTATATGTGTATGTGTGCATGTGTGTATGTTAGTATTTATATACGAATTTATGAATTCATGCATGTATGTATGTAGGAATGTAAATATGCATATATGAATGTATAAATGTTTGTATGTCTATATGCATTTATATGTGTATATATATGTATGTATTCCTTTATGTAGGCATGCATTTAATTATGTGTGTTTGTGTATCCACATGTATACATGTTTGCATATATGTCTCTTAGCTAAGTATGCATGAATGTATGAATAGGTGTTTGTACATATGCATTTATGGATGGCGGTATGTTTGTATGAGTTTCTGTGCGTATGTATGTATGTACGTATGTATGTATTTATGCATATACTGTATGGTTGTATATATGTTTGTATGTATTCATGTGCGTCTGTTTATATTTATATGTATATATGTATGTATTTTTGTATGTATTTATGTATGTATGTTGGCATGTATGCATGTATATGTGTATGGATGCATGTGTGTATGTAAGTACGTATGTATATTTGTATGTATGTATGTATGTAGGCATGTCTGTGTATATGTTTATGTGTTTGTTTGTCTATATGTATACATGTATTTATTTATGTTTTTACTAAGTGTCATGTGTCATAGAACATATTTATTGCCAGATGGCAACTACTTGCCATCCCAGGATTGTTGGTGACTTCGAAAAACTTCAACAACCACTTTGGCGATCACAATAAATTGGCAATAGATTGCAATCTACATTCCCCTCTATGTTTTGTTTGATTTATGCATACAAATTAAAGATTGACTCATATTAGAGTTGATTACAACTGCGAGGGTAGATGTAACTGAACTGATCATTTATCCTACATATGCAGGTCGCGAACTGACCGCAAAAAGAAGTGTGCAGAAAGTACGTACTTCATTCCTAGTACAGCGTACTTTGATTGAAGTACACATGACAATAATGCCACCATCCTTTGCTGTTTTGCGTATTGTAACACTATTTTCTGAAATGTGATTGAATTTGAGTTATTTAACTATGCACATATATTATGGCCTCTGTATGGAACCATGTTCGATGTTGTGAGCAATATTGGGCATTCCCACGAATCGGTTTCCCTTCCATCGTTCAACAACGACCGCAAGTGTTTCAGTATTCACGGTTGCAAATTTGAACACAAATGAAATTGCAAGAGGTAAGCTCCATGTTTTCTAAAGTATATATGTTTCTTGTTAATATAAAATCTATGGTATATTAATGATCTATCGGTAATGATACAACACCCCCGTTGAATAAATGTTCTGAACCAATGGCGGATGAATGCGGTCCTACTCAAATCGACGTATAGTGTCCTACCCTCTGAATTGCTGCCATAGTCTGATAGTAGATCGTATGAATATTAAGACAATTACAATTACACTGATCCGTACAACCGAACTGTAGGTCGAATATAGACTTTCCTGGTGGTGTAAGATTTTTTAGAAGTTCAAAACCTAGGACTTAAAACCATTTTGACACTGTCAATAATTCCAACCGAATATGATCTAGTAGAGGATGAATATTACAAATCTCACATGAACTGTTGGTTTGTGTTGTATACTTACTACAACATTGATTATAATATTTGATGTTGTGTATTTGAAACTACATAGACGATGTCTAAATTGCTTCATTTTTGTTTCAGAAGAATATCAAATTTGAAGGTGATGAGGAAAATATATGCAAATGCTTACAGATGATGATGTTCAGAAAGTAATGAAGGTGATGTGTGGAATAAACTGAACCGGCCTAAAACAAACCAACTAAGACCAAGATACTTGACTTCTGTCATGAACTTAAACTATCTGTTAATCATCACTTCTCTTGACTCAGACGTTACCGGTGTGACGAGCGCGACACGCGCGCCACCCGGTTTCGTGGATGCTCCAATGTAAACAAAAGCCCAATGCTATAAATCGATCGGCGATGGTATGTACACAAAAATACTGCTGTATTTCTAAAATTTACGGACGTTTTGATAGGGTCAATGTCAACAACTAAAGCCAATTACTATTGACACCATTTTATCAATTTGTGTGAAGATTTATTCGCTACAATATTTTTTATGAACGTTTGGACGAAGTCGCATATATCGGTGTCTACCCTAAGACTAGCCCCGGTCAGACGGTGATATACTTATATCCTCAGATGTCCTCTAGGGATATGTCTGCTCCTGTTGTAACCCTGGTCGGACGTCAAGTCAACCCCTTTTCAATTTTTAAAGATTTATCTGTATGATATTGCTTTTGTTGTTAGTGTGGTCATCTTTGAGACGGAATATAAGAAGTTGATTTAAAGACATGCTCATGTTTTCCCGATTGAATGATATTTGATTGGTCACCCAGAAGTAGCTCTACTGAAGCAACAAACTGTATTTTCGATTGATGGAGTGCCCTATGCAGACGTATAATTTTATTATGTAGTACTGTTACACTAAAAATCTCCCTAAATAGCATTCTTAGTCCAACCACAAATGTAATGAGATCATCAGCATACACGAGAAGATGAACAGCAAGCACAATAAAACTACACTGAACACTATAATCATTTAAACCAGAGGTCAATTCATCCATAAAAAGTTGACAATATACCTCCCAGCCTTATGCCATTAGACCCACCAAATCAGCCAGACATAGTTCTGGCCCATCTTACACACACATCTGGCTGGAGTACCATGCAGTAAAAAATGTTAACAATATATCCAGGGACACCTTTGTTCAACAAGCTCCCCCACCACTACAATCTAAGGTGCAGTAGTCCCATATACTGCTTTGGAATTATGATAGAATAGTCCTTGTACATCTGCCATATAGGGTTTTCAAGGAACTAAATAAACACCAATATTTGATTTAACAAAAATAAAAGTACTTAGTGTCATGTGTCGGAAAATTTCAATGTCATACGATTTTGTCTCTCCTTAAGGTCCCTTAATTAACGGTTAGCCTCTCTATGATGCAACCTGACTACAGAAATTTTGGTTCTGCATGTTTCACACAACTTTTCTTCCTCACCAACATCCCGTCACTAAATCAGCATCAGTCAAACAAATCCCTAGATGGATATGAATCTGTTGTTTAAAGACACTACGAGGCGGGAGAAAACTGGGGGTTATTTCCAACGCTGTAAGGTCGTAGTACGGCCCAGGGGAATCACTGTTGGACAGGTTCACACCGTCAAGAAGCTAGCGCCTCTGGCAGCCAGCTGTAAGGTGCCGACGTCAGACGCTTTATTACAGCACTACAGAGAGTGAAACTACGTTAACCAGACTCTGATAGAGGATAAGAGCGCAAATCGCTTTCTTCAACAAATTCACGATGGTCTTTTGCGTGCTCATTCATCTATTGACTAAGGAGCCTGTTTATGAGAACTAGACTTGGCGCCACAAAACGCGTGCAGTTCTTCAACCTATTACGAACAAGAACGTCTGATGAATAATTGCTTTAATGTAATCCGATGTACTTTTTATGCATACTATGCGGTATTGTTGGCGGCTCTAAGTTGACAGAACATAACACAGTGGCACATCATCGAATTAATGATATGAGATGATTATCAAATTGATAGCTAATTGACTGCAAGATAGGCATTTCCCACAAATGCAGAGAAGCATAATGACTGCTGGGCTAAATAACATTGATGGAACGTCTGGGCGCATACCAAGTGCATTCCATGGTTACTTGTTATGCAATGTGTCTTAGCTGCTGCAGGTACCAGCATTCATGGCGTCAGTCCAACAGAGACACATTTCTCGACTAGTACGTCTCTGGGTGCCGCTTGGCTTGTACCAGAGGACATGATGTCATTTGTAGCAGTTATAACAAATAGTTTAATATTATTATTTCATTATTACTCCTTTGACAGGACAACTGTCCATAACGTTAATCCTCTAGTCAACTTTACAGCTCAGAAAGAACGGCCTTCTAACGAGCTTCCAAATAGCACATAACTGCTCCTGAAGAAGAATTTGCCACTGATATTGAGCTGATGCCCACCCGATCTCACCGAGAAAATGGCTTGCCACCCGAACCCATGCCAAAGATAGAAAGGAAGATGACAGCTAGACCAGTGCGTGTCTCCTCAAACAACTGACGGCTGAATAAAATTGGCCAAAGGTATAATAGAAGCGATGAGAGGGGCCAGGCAGCCAGTCATAGTGTGACCGTCCTTATCAATTAGATATTATGTAATAACTGCAGAAAGCGTCGTCAACCAGTGCGGAGTCATAATGTAACACCCCCCCCCCTTAAATACCTAACCGTGATATCTGAAGTAAACGGCCACTATCCAAATTAAAGAGTCCCGGTGTAGCAAGTAGAGCCCTTTGAAGTAAACATTCCCAACCCGTCAATTCCCATAGCAATTAACATCAGCCCGTTTGATCTTTGATTAAAGCTAAAGGTAATTGTACCTCCACGCTTGCTGACGACGCCACACATTTGTATAATAACCTCCGTCCCCAGAAGTTAAAAACACATTCAGCATTGGGGCAACGAAACAGTCACCGTCGTACGGACCTAGTTGGAAGGCCAACTCCGTACGGGACATAGAAGTTTGGAATTCCAGCTCAGCAGTAGCCTCTGGACATCACCAGAGTTACTCCATACCACAGTTTTGTAAAATATATATTCGGACTTGCGGGATACAGAATCCGTACCCCATCATTCAGAAATAAACCTCTTTTTTCTAGTTACCGTTCAATTGACGTCTCATCTTCATCACTGCGACCATAAACAGTGCCGACGTTCACGGTGAAAATAGCACAAAACATATGAAGGGAAGGCTTAGTCCTAGACAGGGCCCCTAGTAACAATACAGCGGGTGCTCAATAATGTAATCACACAATATATGTCAAAGAATATCATGCATTACGGAAAGTTTGCAAGGCATGAATAATGACAATTTATATTTTAGTGATCCGAATTCTGCAAGCTTGCTTGTTTTTATATTTGTTTATTATCGGTACACTGTAATGTTGGAGTTATGTACCATCAAAATACTTAGGGTTGAAAAACAAAACAATACAGTCCGATTGTGCCAATTGTTGTCTTGCAGTGCGTTACCGATCAGCAACTGGTTTTGGTTCGTAAAAACAAAATCAGGCGAAGAGTTAGTGACAACAAAAGCCGGATCACATTTTGAAAACAGATGGGCGACGACTTAAAAACTTCAGTGTGGTGTTCTTGTGCACCACGTGAAATTATGCCAATCATTCGAAAAAATATAATCAAGGTGATCTATACGTAACCTTGTAATCGTGTTCCCATCCAGACTAGATCGTTTGTAACTGTTTGACTCACATCGTGATTCTCATGAGTCTAGGAGCAGGTGTTCCCAGCAGGTTTTAAGCTCAAGCAATGCTTTTGATATATGCCTCAGATTAAACGTCGTCTTTTCTTTCAATCACATATCCTGTTCCTTCCAACCAATACGTGGATTGAGAGATTCCAGTTGCTGAGCAGATATTGGGATTTTGGTCTTTTTGTTGACCTCGAACGACAGACAGTTGAAATGTTTTAGTGCACCTGGCGAGGAGACGTCTTTTATATTCAATTAGTCAGGAAATGGAACATGCCGCAATATTGGCTGTATTCTGTCCTATTTTGACATGGTTAGTTCTCTTTTTCTTACACCATGCAATGTTCTCAAAGAAGTGCTTAACACATAAATAGACTACTATATTTTATCAACTTCTAACCGAACATCATTCTAACCAGCGGAACTCCCTGGAAGTCAACATGTATCCGACATAATCTATTTTAGACAACGTTATGATGACTAACACAGCAATGTAATATTTAAAACTTTACATCAGTACCAAACAAACCCTTATCACTGTCTCTTTGTGTATTCAAAACAATGTCACTGATGTTTGTCAACTTTAGACTGTTTCATCACCCCAATTATTTCACAGGTGCAACATATAAACATATATAAAAAGATAACAGATTATATTGCACTTCAGTGCCACTGGATTCATTCCATGATTTATTACATGCTTTGTAAGACAACATGCTAGGGTGAACATGCCTGTCAGTTAATAGAAGAATGAGTATGCATAAGACGAGTTCCAATCTGCTCGAGAAAACGGTATGCAGTCGTATCCAGGAACAATTGTTCTGGAAACTTACACCCCCTATAGTGATGCATCTGAGCCTCCGACGTCGGCACCTCATAGATCGTTGCATTGGGTACAAGCTTCACTATTACGTGAACCTGCCCAACAATTATTGCGCGGGGCCGTACTATACATTTACATCGTTTAGCATAACCCCAATTTTTCCTCTCCTTCACAATGTTGGTTAATACAACAGACCCAAGGCTCTTTAGAGTTTTGTTTGACTGAAGCGTATCAGGCGACGGCTTGTTGACGGGAAAGGAGACATGTTGAAATATAAGTAGATCAGCGTCTTTGCAATTTCCAGTTGTAAGGTAGTCCACCAAGCTATCATGCTTTTTGGGAAAGATAAACTCATCGAGATTGACAAGGGCAAGGTGGCGAGTCTGGTACATGTGCCTGTAAATACACTCCTGTATAACGGCCGCCTGGGCATAGTAGTATGTATTCTTAGGGGCTGGGAGGTTCCACGGATGTACATCCAATATGCCTTTATTCGAGTAATAATCCACAACAGATCTTAAGTTTGCGTTGCCTGAGGTATTGTAGATGACTATTTTTATCAGCACCAAGCATGCGATAAATCTCGATGAATTCAATGAGGATGTTACGTTTGGGGTAGCCGTTGAATAATGCCGAATGGACACACACAGTCAGGTTATACGGAGGAGTTCGTGGGGGGCATATGTTACCGATGAGCAGCGTAACATCAAGGGAGATGTTGGTTGATGACGGGTTGGCATGTGCAAGAGTCACGTGGGTAGGAGTCTGGCCAGGTCTTGGTGTGCAGAGATAATTCGAGGACGGGTTCCTTACACATGTCAAGAATATTCATATCAAACGCAGTCCTGATAATGCAATGACACAGCGCAACTTATGGACAGTAATGTATGTGAGTCACTACAAGATCGATGTAACTTACAGGAGCGATGCGATGGGTCCGGCAACGCGAATCACTGATGCTTGCATGACGTCACAATCCGTCGGATTGTACCACAGTATGCATGTGGGTAAATGGGAGTTGATGTCTCTGTCAGCCAAGCCAATTATTCTCACGTTATTCTGGTCAACTCGACTGTCGTAGTATGCTGAATATACAGAGCAACCGTTCCTAAAACTCTTGAATTGTTCATCGTGATTAATGTGTCCTGGCCATTGGTAAGCACACTGGTCACGTTGCACACCGGAGACTTTGTGCACGATGTCCCATTTACCAGTCACATATATGTAACAGGACAGAGAAACAGCGCATACTACACAAGCCAAGAAGAGAAGGCTACTTCGCGCTGCCATTGCTCTCTACGGGATATATATCACCGTGGTAAGCTCCAATACCTGAAAAGAATCGCAAGACAGATTAAATTAACACATGTTAATATGCATATATATATATATATATATATATATATATATATATATATATATATATATATATATATATATATATATATATATATATATATATATATATATATATATATATATATATATATATATATATAATTATATATATGTATATATAATATATATGTATGTATGTATGTATGTATGTATGTATGTATGTATGTATGTATGTATGTATGTATGTATGTATGTATGTATGTGCATGTATGTATGTATGTATGTATGTATGTATGTATGTATGTATGTATGTATGTATGTATGTATGTATGTATGTATGTATGTATGTATGTATGTATGTATGTATGTATGTATGTATGTATGTATGTATGTATGTATGTATGTATGTATGTATGTGTATGTATGTATGTATGTATGTATGTATGTATGTGTATGTATGTATGTATGTATGTATGTATGTATGTATGTATGTATGTATGTATGTATGTATGTATGTATGTTTATATGTTTGTACGTATGTATGTATGCATGTATCAATGTGTGTATGTGTGTATGTTTGTATAAGATCTCCTTCAAGTATACTGTGTGGGCGTGATGCCACCAAAATGAGGGAATTTTCCTTCCTGAATACCAACAGTAAACATAGAAGTATCAACGCATTCAACTAGCTAACGAGCGGTTAATGCATTCCACTCTCAGCTGCCTTGAAGAACAAAAAATCGTTCTTTGCATTAAGAATAAGGATGATAACAGTCTCTAGTGGGCTCGACGCTGTGTTCTCATTCCCAACAACCCATATAGGCTTACCTCAACTTAACAGTTCAAACCACCATACAAATATCGCAGATTTCCTAAGAAAATCTTTTGCTGGGACAAGGGGTTCATCAGCCGAGGGTTATGATTCACAAAACCTAATGCAGTCCATTTTCAGAGCAGATTAGTTTTATCGATAGCCCCATGTTTAAGATGGCATCGCTGCAAAAGTTGGTGGAGCATGAACTCGTTGTAAACCTTCCGAGTACTAGTTGAATTTGAGACCTACACTGAGTATCGATCCCCAGAGGCGCACCACCTGCGCATACTGATGACGAAATAGTCGTCCTGCAATGTGTGGTGAAAGCATTCCATGATAGACTCACACGGCCACGCATAACATAGCGTCCATGTTATAGCAGCTTGCTAACTTTGGGATTGACCTGAAGCAGCTTGGGCCAATACGGATGTCCATGCTTGTTTGTACTACCAACGGCGTTTGCAACCCCCTTGGCCTTTTTGGGGGGTCATTTGTGAGGCCAAGTCCATTACTGTGAGCTCTTTTTTGCAGGGCCGGCCGTGTTTGTTGCGTGCTTGGGGACGAAATAGAAGATCGCATTGGTGACCTGCATTTGATGGTGACACGTCCAATTTAAGCGGGAAACCCTGGTTTTTGATTGCCATAATTCCCATTCAATACCCTTTGGGGGCTATATTATACTGTTTAAATTCGAAGGGTCGTGCGGTTTATTGTTATGTATTCTAGCAGGAGCCTCACTGCAAAAATATACAGCGCTAAATCCTCACGTCTCTGGTCATGCTGGCCTACATCATACCTTTGTCTTTTCAGATTACTCGGCGAGTCTGTAGACGTTAAGGCTCGTCACTGCCATGGCGAGGACAACGAATGGCACCTGACGAGATTTCTGATCATCTGAAGGCACTAAGAAATCCCAAAGCTGGGACTTTTGCATCTTGGGGTTGACAGATTTGACCAGAAAGTACTTTCGGATGGCATCGTGGACGTCCTGGACAATACGCTCGGTATGTCGTAAGCTGTGCCCAAATCCATGAACCTGGCCGTCGTCACTCGCTTCAAATTCGAGGTATAGGGCGTACTTTTAGGTCAATAACTCCCAATACATGAATACATATTAGATATTAAGCCTTCACACCACCCCCTACACAAGAACTGAAGTAAATACTGTATCTCTGTGCTTCTACTCCCCGTCGTCTCTAAGTTTCCTGCCTTTTGCATACGCACCATCCAGATCGTGTTCGCATGTTCACACCCCCACAAAGCGTTATATGTACGCCAGTGTGTGTGTGTGTGTGTGTGTGTGTGTGTGTGTGTGTGTGTGTGTGTGTGTGTGTGTGTGTGTGTGTGTGTGTGTGTGTGTGTGTGTGTGTGTGTGTGTGTGTGTGTGTGTGTGTGTGTGTGTGTGTGTGTGTGTGTGTGTGTGTGTGTTTGTGTATGTGTGGTGTGTGTGAGTGTGTGTGTGTGTGCATGTGTGTGTGTGTGCTTGGATGTGCATAGATTGTATTGGTTAAAATATATTTTAGAGGTGGTTCTTACCTGATTGACGAGTACAAATCCGAAAACTCTGGGGATGGAATTCTACCGATAGAGAAAGGACAATTTAAAGGACGGTTAGCCTTTATCCATTGATGACTCATCCATGCATGTTTATTCATTTGTCTTTTCAGCTGGGTCGTTTATTGATTACGAATATTCGGCAGCGGACGGGACTGGATGATTGAGATAATGATATCAGCCTACTAAACATAATGCATATGATTATTACGCATCACTCGCTCGGTAGGTGGTCAGTGCATAATCAATAATTTGGTTCAGATTGAAATGTACGCTTAGGCATTATGTCTTCAGGTGTATAATGAATAAAGCTAAATAAGGTATTATTGATTCAAGATGTACTGCAACCGGGTAGCGTTATTCAGCTTTATTAAGTGTGCGACTAGTCTGCAGTCTTACCGTATGGTAAATGTGGCAAGCCCTTCAATGTTTATTATTGCCTTATCCGTGCAGAACTTACCCTTTGCTGTTCAAGAGATGTTTTTTCAACGCTAGCGTTGATGAACGCATGACAATTAGCCTACGCAGTTCGTGTTGAGTGCCAATCAGCAACTTATATCCAACAGACTGTCTCATACACCACGTGCGTAATCGCCTGATCAGATGCCCAGAAAAGCACCTAGATATAGGTTTGTGCCAAACGTAGACCGTGTGGGTTATAAGCAAATTGACTTCGCGTGCAGTGCTGGGCGGGGGTACTCAATGAATACACTGATTCCACCTAGCCTCAATACACAATATATATATATATATAAACACTAATCACTTTTTAATCTAGCGTTTGCTACCCGTTGTATGTATGTATGCGATAGAGATGACAATCTTCAATGTATTTAGCAGAATTTTGAATCAATTCAGGCACAGTTTATGCACAGAGCCCAGAGTTGTTAATCTCCGTCAATAATTGTTCAATCGTAAAAGAATTCACGTTTTCTTGTAGATTGATGAAATATAAAATTTTCTTGAATAAAATGTTTCCTGTAAAATGATTAGTTTTTCAAAGTTTTCTATGTTAAATAATTGTTAACAATATCATAAACTGGTTCATTGGTTATAAAATCGTAAATGTAAGCATGATTATCTCAAGGATTTATGTTAATGTGTTCAATATGAGCCGAAGGTAAATTTCATTATTTCCGATTAGTAGCAGTTAACACACTGAGCGTCATTTGAAGCGCCTTAAATCAGTCGATATCGGTCATATTGTAAATTTTCATTCAACATTCAAAATATTTTAACAAGCCACTTGATGCATTTATTTGTTTATTGTTGTACGTTATGATGCATTCGAGACACTTGTCGAGATCGGGGATCATTATTACTATTTTGCACAGCATTTCTGCTCTCAGTTAAATAACCCAATTCATATGAGAGATTAGATAAAGAGGAAGGGTATGAAAAGCTTAAATAAGTATACTGCAATTAGATGATTAATGCCGTGGTCAACTGAAGGACGCATTATATATGGAGACTGTGTATAATATCAAGGGTAAGAATTTGTATAGTCCATGGTAACTGTTGTCATTGACTGGATGAATAGTGCTCCGACTATTAGTAGTAAATTGCGATCTGCTAATGGATATATGATGTAGTACATGCGAACTCTGTTCATGTGTTTATATGGAGTATGGCCTTGTTGGAAGTGGCATTTGTCATGTACACCGGAATATGATATATGCATGAAATGGCAGAGGAAAGAGCGGAACAGGCATAAAGGTCGACCCATCGGCTCAATCAGTTTATTCTCACAACCGATATTGTCATACCACCCACATCTCCAGGGACCAGTGCGATAGTTGATAAAACATGTGTTCTCTATACTGTAATGTAAATGGTTCGGAAACTTAATTCAAACTGTTAAAATATGTACTGCACGTTCCATGTCAATGGGGACATCGTGTGTATCGTGTCACGTGGATAAGATTGTTACTGTTAGATATTCGAAATTTCGTTCCACAGCTGAACAATTATTTGGAATCTCAGAGCCCAGAATGGTATCATGCATGCAAGTAATGGTTAATTCTTTCATTGACTCTGTTGTTGTCATCGTCCATTCTGATGTCTTAAATTCCATTAGTTGTCGGTAGATAAACTACTGTTTTGGGGTTTTTTTGTATTGAAGTTACAATTTCAGTAATCACAGCTGGGACTGTCTGAGTCGGTGTCGTCACACCACAAAAATAGCGGCGACCATGAAATCAGCCTCGAACCAAGCATCCCCCCCCAAAAAAAACCGAGGACAACCACCCTAACTAAATTTCTAGCAGTCTTTAAAACCCATAAATATTTAATAAATGAGACCATGATATTATAATCTCGTTCAGTTGATTGAGGTATCACTTACAATCGTAAAACAGTTGTACCAACCCCAACAAACACTAGTGATATCTCTGACATAGCGTTATAAATGTATGCATAGCCCCAGCCTATGGGACATGTTATATTTTGTTCTTAAACTAGCAACCTCATCTAAGCATACAATGGAGAGGATCGGGTCAATTACATCGATGGTTCACATTATAAAGGGTTTTAAGGTGACTGATTCCTAATTATTTACTTGAGGGGTACTCTTTTTGGGGCGAAACAGATTATTGATTGATACATGCACCAGTCTGGTTGATTTCGTACCATATATCTGAATAATATAATTTATTGTTGTGGTATTTTTACTTGGACTGATGAGTTACACTAATGCATCATTTATATAGTTAATGCAATAAGATATCAGCATTACTTTCATTTGCCATGATATGATTCAAGTTAGTTCGTGCTTACAGAATCAACCAAAGTATTTTATATGCCACAGAACGAAAATGTAATGCAAAATTGAGATTAACCTAGCCCAAATATGGACTGATCGAAGTCATTTGCAACATCTTCCCAAGCACACTATATCAATATCATCTTCTGAACACATTCATGGCGCTAGAGCTGTGCCCTTCCATTCATTTACAAGGTTATTTACATATTTAGTCTCGGAAATTAAGAAGCTATAGATACATTGCATTTATTTCCTATCAACGTTGATAAGCCTCCAATTAACAACCAATAGTAGCAACGATAATAACGCAATGTCAAAGCAGCATTTTCAAATGAAACACTGGAAGTCGTTTTGTTATCAGTCACGCATGCGACACCTGTAGTCATGGAGACTCGATGCTGTAACAAAACACAAACACGACATGGTCACACAGTATCATAGCAAACCACACATGACACCTGTAGTCATGGTGACACGATGGATAGCAAAACACACAAACCACACCTGCAGTCATGGTGACACGATACTACACCAAAAAACACACACTCGACGCCTGTAGTCATGGTGAAACAATGCTGCAGCAAAACACACACACAACACCTATAGTCATGGTGACACAATGCTGTAGCAAAACACACACACAACACCTGCAGTCATGGTGACACGATGCTGTAGCAAACACCAAGCCACCAAACAGAGTTATCAATAAACATACTTTCCAGGCAGAATAATCAGAAATCACATTTTGTTTTTGTTCTTACAATTTAATGCCTATTTCAGCTACGATTGGCACATCGGCCCATCATAAAATCCAACGCCCATATTCCTCACCGAAACAATAGCTCCAGATGAATACACGTCATACCATTAGAGGCAACAGACAATACTCAAAATGACATCGAGCTAACCAAGAAGCCATTTATGCACAGAATGAACCATAAACTGCCAGATGCCGCAAAATAATTTTAGGCTTGTTTGATAACCTTCTTTTATTCTTGTTAATAGATCATATGAGTGACAGTCATTGACAATTCACCGAATCGATCAATTATGGAGATAACCAATAGGGGATCACAGAAACAACTTATAGCGTAAGCCGATTGGAAAATAACGAGTCATTTAAACTGTGAAGCGAAATTCAGTAACACTCCTATTCATTCTAAATCAATCAATTTGCCATTTTGAGTTAAAAATGATAATCTGGTTGATTGTGTTGCTTCCGATAATGCTAAGAGGAAACAGGCCATGAAAAACCAGCCGACAGCACCCCACTACTGCAACGTCATTGCATTTGGTTTGCTGTCAAACACCAAACAGGCCTACCGTAGAGATTTCTAGAATCAATGTCATCCCAAAACACTATCAACAGGGAGAATTACCAGCACAATATAAGCTAACAAAAACAGGTTGATTGATGGTAAAATAGACACAAGAAAATTTAGATACTCCAAGAAGGCTATAAAGGCTGAAAGTCACGTGCCAGCCTCTGACAACAACAGCTGGCGACGAATCCATGGTTCCAAACACAGAATTGACACCTTCGTCAATCAGGTATAGGTATGCATATTACGAGCCTACACTTACAAAATTAAGTGATAATGTTAATAAGAATAGATAAGCCTGATATAAGATTTATACTGTGTTATTGTGAGACTTGAGTGATCATAAAAACTGCAATGATAATGCAGTTAGTCAGAGAACTTACCGCTGCTTTCAAACAAATTGGACTGTAACTGATATTTAGTTCGAACGCCATTAAGGCAATGTATGGATCAATCATAACGATATTACGAGCGATGAGATCAGAGCGACAGGGCCACATGACCTCTGGACAGACCATCAAACTAATTTCAAATTGCTTGAAGACAACTCAGTGGATGTATCAATAATTAGGACTGTCACAAATCCAGATAGCATTATCATAGCGTGATGGTGTAAACATAGCGTTTTGTTTACTTATCGTGTTTACACAATAATTGAATCGAACGCTGACAAATGTTGAGTATGTTCCAGTAGATTCGATCATGTTCGAAATATTGAGAATATTTCATCGTTAGACTTTATAATTATGGTCACCACTGAAGTAGAGAGTTCCCACTAAATTCCAACATAATTCTTATAGGAGTTGTCACTTAATTCTTGATCGTTTGTGCAAGATGAAGGTATCTTGAATCTGTCATTTGATATCAGCGTTCATTTGTCGGAATAAAGAGCTACATTTATGTGCATTGTGAAAATGCAGATTGTTTTTTTTTTTTTAACAAACTTAACCAATCTTGGAACCTTTGACAGGGACCATTAACACGGAAAGGCAGAAATGACGTTTTATAAATTGGTTGCACCTGTTTCTACACCACTGACAATGTAAATGATATCATATTACCTCAGTACATCATGATTCAGATCATGACTACTGAGTGAGGTCAAAGAAATGTTGGCAAACCTTCAATGGTCCACAGATGTCACGTGACAAATGACAAGGAAGCATGATTATCAAGCTGCATAAATGCCAGAAAAGCCAATAAAGCAATACAGTTCAGTCAGCCTTCTGCACCATAACACAGATGATTGTAAAATGGTATCGTTATCTAGTAGCATGATGTAATAGCAAAATGTTAGGTTGTGTGGTTGACAAGCAATAAGCCATATTTGACTACAATTTTGCATTCATGTGAAATATTTTGGATCTGAATATTGCAAAGCGGGGGCATATCGCTAATAGAAACTACACTAACTATATATTTAATCAATGTTTAAGTTATTTCATGAACATCATCAGTGTGCCCCGAATTCATCAAGACAGAAATATATTCGGCAAAGAAATACAAGCTCAGATAAGGTATTTTCATTCAGCTGAAAGTCATGCAATTACATGGTGCTTCTCTCAGCTGGTCGACTACAAGTATAATAGGTGAAACTGAGCAGAAAAAGACAATTAAACTGGCTGGAGTTTGTGGCTATGTCAGATACATCTCGTAATTATCCGTGGTCATTAGGAATCAAGACAACCTACTGCTGCTTGGAGCAAGTTGATGGACAATTGTCAGGAGATGAAAGAACAATTTCGTGCTGACATTGATAGTCAGGTCAGTTTACGTGGATGCCATTTGTAGCGGTAGCACGTTTTCTCATCATAGTGACATTCATGACTAAATTAATATTAATGCGCCATTATTCCTAGATATATCTAAATATGACCCGCCCATCCACTTATATTCCAACCTTTCTGGTCCCACGATAGCAGCATACATAGAAACATACATACAAACATACATACATACATACATACATACATACATACATACATACATACATACATACATACATACATACATACATACATACATACATACATACATACATACATACATACATACATACATACATACATACATACATACATACATACATACATACATACATACATACATACATACATACATACATACATACATACATACATACATACATACATACATACATACATACATACATACATACATACATACATACATATACATACATACATACATACATACATACATGCATGCATACAGCACATACATGCATGCATGCATACAGCATGCATGCATACATACATACATACATACATACATACATACATACATACATACATACATACATACATACATACATACATACATACATACATACATACATACATACATACATACATACATACATACATACACATACATACACACATACATACATACATACATACATACATACATACATACATACATACACATACATACATACATACATACATACAAAGAGGGGTGAATATTGGAAAGTTTAGAAAGTCGTTTACTTATTAATATTCACAATATATACATATATATATATATATATGTATATAGAGATATATATAGATATATATATTATATATATATATATTATATATATATACATACAAACATATAGATATATATATATATATATATATATATATATATATATATATATATATATATATATATATATCTATATATATATATATCTATATATATAATTTAGGAATATGATAACTGATATTCAGATACCCTCTTCAAATGAGGGCAGGGATGGGTTTCATTGAGTATCCTCTTCCAATGAGGAGAGGAGTGGATCCCACAAGGTACACTCTTTCAATGAGAAGAGTGATAGATCCCATCAGGTGGAGAAGATTGGGTCCCATTATGCCACCCTGCTTGTGATATTATTAAAATCCCCACATACTGAACGAGCCGAGGATAATGACTATCTGATTAGCCTTTACTCAAACATAATATTACAACACATTCCGAGTGACATAATAATGTTCAATCTAAATATTTGTAATTATCAACGTGTCATCTTTTAAAAGATCAACAGATGAAAATGTGGAATTCAAATGCTTAAGTGATGTTACTGTGGTTTTGGCAGATTGCCGTATCAATCGGTGAACTAATTGCTGTGATGATGGGGTCATTAACAAGCCAAGGACTCACCCTGCCAAACGTTTTGCCATCTCCGGTCGGATATCATAGGTAAATTCAGAACTGTATCAACTCTTATATGCATTAAGATGTTCTAATTTTGTAAGTTTTGGCGTTTGTGGTAATGCGTCAAAAATCCTCAGTTGGTCGGCAAATCAGTAATATATATATGTTTAATTGCAAAGTATCTGT
The DNA here is from genome assembly GCA_034190875.2 of Urechis unicinctus. Classification (NCBI taxonomy): domain Eukaryota; kingdom Metazoa; phylum Annelida; class Polychaeta; order Xenopneusta; family Urechidae; genus Urechis; species Urechis unicinctus. Next base: position 86,608,613 of record CM067353.1, read on the forward strand.
GGATTGATCTATGATTGTATGCAATTCAAAATTTAATAGGATTGACCAATGATGGTTTTCAGTGGGTTGTCAGTATAACATATCAAATTGAGTGACTATTGGTAAACATGGGTTGGCAATGCATAAGATTATGTTTGTATTGTGTATGTATTTGGTTGTTTGAAGATGTATGACACTCGGTAGGACCTCATTTAGAGCTCTAAGTTGATCACTTGAGGTATGCATCTTGAGATAGCAATGGGTTGACTGGTGGTTGGAAGAACTTGGTTGGTTAAGCAGTGGGTTGACAACTGATATTAAAAGGGCTGTCTTGCTCTTATTTTCAGAAGTTCGATTGGTTGAAACATCCAGGTATTATGATGGGTTGAATTATCGCAATTTATATTAAGTGTAGGTTATAAATTTGTTGACCTATCATGACAATCAATGGACATATAGTTTACTCATCTCAATATTCACGGGGGTGACAGCCATGGGTTTTCATATGGTTGACTCTAGCCCTGCAGAATGCTTTGTACGTATTAGCGTCCAACCGGCGCTAGGTTGACTTAATATTCAGTGGGGTGACAGCTGTGGATATTCTTATGGTAAACTAATCGTATTCAAAGCTATTGGGTTGAGTGCTCTAGACATTTGATAAGGTGACGTATCGAAATATTCCGGCAATATAAAACGTAAGTAGACCAATCTGTCTGAAGAAAACGGTTGCAGCTCCAATTAAGTGACATTCAATCGTTATTATTGGCTATTTTCCTGGAATTACCAGCTTCATTGCGAATATGTTGTAGCATATAGATTTACTGCTGTTTGTTGATATCTTGGAAACGTGCAATTAACCATAAATGCCACAGAAAAATCTATCATAAACAATGTTGTGGCTCAAAGGAAATACATTATTCACTCCGTTTGAGTGAAAACATTAGAAGTCGGCATATCACCAAACGCATGTATTCACCGTTGCCAAGGCCGCTTAGCGCGCAATGCATTTCGGGAGCCCCGAAAAACCTGTATGACCGATAAGCTCCATTTATTGGTAATAATGCAGTAGTATAGAGAGTGGGGGTTCTGGGGCAACACCACTCATCCATACTACATACTCCCTTTGACAGATTTCTGCTCACCCTAAGTTAAGAGACGGCTTGGACCCGACCCCACAAATGGGGCCGAGGCGGTTCTGGCACACCACCTGCTAGTTTGTTGTTAAACTAGTGTGCCCATATTGGCCAAAGTGTCTACACCATTGGCGGCTATCCACCTCTTTGAATCAAGGGAGAGAGTGACACCTTGTTGACATGGAGCCCATATGACATAGGCCAGGATGTCTATAACTTTGGTTTTCTAGACTTTCTTGGTCTTGATGGTGACTTTTTACCTGTACGAATTTCTTTGGGGATCTTATATATGGTATTTACTTTTTGCCTGCTGGATAGATCGACTTTTTGGCACACCTTGTAGATCACTTTCTTATAGCACAGTTTTTTTCCCCATATTTTCTTCAGGTGCACTACTTTAAAAGTGCGCTTTTCATGAGCTCGTGTGACACTTGCTAACAAGCTCCTCTAGGCGTTCCACTCGCTCCATAAGATCATCGTTCTTAACTTCCAGATCTCTCACCATGTCCTTCAATTCCACAACATCATCGTTATCACTCAGTCCCAGATCTTTTGCCCAACCTTCAAGTTCAGGAATAGGCTCTTCGGTGTTCATTTCTATACCTTATACCCTCGTTTATTCAATAGATCAGTATATACAGTGTATAATGTCCGCGCAATTAAAAATTATTCTATGTATTGAGGCGGGTCAATATCATTCACAGTCAGCTCAACGGTAAAGAAGCACCCAATTTTTGTCTGATACCTTCTAATGCTTCGTCTTTTCTGCGCTGGATCAGAGCGTTTTTTTGACAATTATAGTTCTGGCCTTAATTTCGCCCTTCATTTGGGTATATGTTGTGACCTTAGGTAAAACGAGTTTAAATTCATGATCCGAGATGTTACCATCTTCAAGTGCTGTCGATACAATATCAGCAATGGAATTCAATTTGCTCTGATCATGTTTTTTCACCTCGATCGTCAGTTGCCGACTGACGAAATGTCCAGCAATTCCAAGAAGCTCACAAGCGGCTCCAGTTACACCCAAGATCCTTTTTTATATGGAATAAGATGACAACACTAACTACTGATCGAAAAATGCCTGTGAACGCCCAGTACCACGATGCAGTTGTTTTCAGTACATCAATAGGTTATGTCAAGCTCGGTCAGATGGCTCTGGGTGGGGCAGTTCCCAAACTGGACTTCACGCCATGCAATATGGCTATTGCTGTTGCTGATGTAGCTCTAGCCATGACAACAAATTATATGGTAATCAAACAAGGGATTATACCAGATGATATACTGAAGTAATGGCCACAATTGCGCTACTAGTTTGAGATGCTCTTGTTAACGCTCTTGCATTCTCTGAGAGCAACTTTTTATTCTCTAAATTACAAAGCAGCCAAGTGGAAGTGGAATGTAAACGCCATGATATGGCAAACAAGCAGCTTCAATCTGCCCAGGCAGCATGGGCATAAAGCAAACTGAGCGTTTAAACTTGATCAATGAGCAACTGCGCCGCAAGGGACATGCCGAGCATACTTTTTTGGGTTATGGAGGAGGCTATGCGTGAGTATTACACGATTACAGAAAAATCCGTCTACCCGCTAGCCTCTGAGCCCCAGCTTTCTGACATCTACAAGCCCTCAGATGTTCAAAAGGGGCATGAGGTGACATTCATTATACTGGGTATGGCTTGGACTGGACTGGTTGCATACAGGCTTTATAAGTAGGTCATTTGGAGACTCAAGCGTTTACTTTATATGGAACGTCGCATGCAAACCATCTACTATAGTCCTAAGGGTCACTGGAAAGGCATTACAGCTGTTAAGAAGCCGGCAACAGACGCAAGGGTTTCATAGGAAGTTGCCAGGGGATGTCTAACCAAGCAAGCTATATGGCAAATCTACATGCTAATGCCAAAACATATTTCCAGACCAAAATTTGATGTGTCTGGCCCTAATGAGGTACACCAAACCGATCTCTTATTTCTTCCTCATGACGTTGTGAAACGCCGAACTTGCAAGTATGCCCTCACAGTGGTGGACGTGGCTTCACGCTACAAAGCAGCTGAGCCATTGACTACAAAAGAGGCTTAAGAGGTTGCAGGTGCACTGGAAACGATATACCAGCGAGGAGAACTGCTTTGGCCTAAACTACTTCAGGTCGACCTAGGACGGGAGTTTATGGCAGCAGTGAATCAGCTGCTAACAAAACATGGAGTCTCGGTAAGGCATGGCCATGTGACTGTCCATCGAGACCAAGCTATAGTCAAACGCTTTAACCGCACACTTGCTGGACGTCTCTTTGGACACCAGTATGCAATGGAGTTAAGGGTTACTGGGAAATGATGGACTGAGAGAGTTTATCAAATGCCGACTGTAGTCTCTGCAATAAATAATGAGGTGACTAGCTTGACTGGAGAAAAACCTAAATATGCTATAAAGGCCATACCAGGGCGCCTGCTAGGGCTCAGAGAGCAAAAGCTTCCCACTGGTGTTGGCGTTTGCTACCTCTACCAGCCAGGTGAGGTAGAGCAAGATCACTGTCATGGTGCAACTGACCCTGTGTGGTCACTCAATGTCTACCAGAGTGGATGCTCTGTCACTAGGCCCGGCGAACCTGTGCTATACTATTAATTAGATGGACCACTCTGTGACTTTGTAAAGGAGGAGCTCCTTGTGGTGCCATCTGATACTCAGCTGCCACCGGAAGGTATTTTCAATTAGACTAATAGATATATATAAACATAACAGTGGTAGTATTTGAAAATAAGTGCCTGTAGATATTATTCGGAAAGAAAGACCCCTGTAACAGGCCCAGTATGCAAGAGTTTTGTTACTTACACTGATATAAGATAAATCATGGTGTCGTTAATCGTCTTTGTACGGTTTGTCTGAAGGGTATAAAAGATAACCTAGGTTGTGTATGGATTGTGGGTTCGATAAAGTCAACAACAAACAAATTGCTTCACAACAGTCTGAAACAGTGCACAGTTCCTCCTGGCCTCATTTGACAAGCTTGTGTCTGCAAACAACCCAGCCGCCTTTGCTGTGATGGCTAAGTATGAACCTGATGAAACGAAACGCCCGCTGCCACTGCACAAGGTAGTGTATCCCTATGAGTTTATGGATGGCTGGGATAAGTTTGTCGCCAATTCAGTAGTTCTAAAGCAAGATCTCTGAGCAAGACATATTTGCGGCAGACTATGAACATGCACCAAAGGTCTGGAACATGTTCGGGTGTAAAAAAATGGGCGACTACCATGACCTGTACCTGCGCAAAGATGTACTACTCATAGCGGATGTATTTGAGATATTTAGGATAATGTAACAATTATGGTGTATTGTTGCTGGTGTATGGGACATTGTATATTTGGTTGCAGCTGCAGCAGGCATAGGCTTAAAGCTTAAGACCTGAGGTTTACAGTACAGTTATTCGGTTATCATTAAGCATCGATACAGAAAGGTGCACGGCAGTGAAAAGTCAAGGTATCGTGTTGCTGCTACAACACAGCACTGGCGAAATCGTCGACCAAGGTAAGTGGTTACTTTTAAGAATTAGCAGCTCCAGTTGTGAGTGACATATTGATGTTATTTCAACTCTGATGACAGTTTAGGGTAGTTAGGACGGGCAAGACATGTTCCTGTACCTCTGCAGTTACAAAGACAGTCTATGTCGAAGATGCGTTAGTGATAACAACCCACTGCTCAGCTTCTTTCTCCAGTTACATCCTGCATTTGTCAGTAATGTACACAGAGGAGGATACTTGCTACATTCTTTGTAGTTAACGATTATATAGCACCTCTCCCTTTTTTGTCCGGTTGATAGTGAAACATTATGATGGTATGTCAAGATTTTGTTTGTCGCTAAAGAAGCATTTGGCAAAAGCCTGATATCTGAAAGTAAACATAGTCAAATTTGTAAACGTTATTGGATTAGTCCTTATCATTCCCCCTTGCAGGGGAAGAGGCTGCCCCAATTTTATCCCGCGCAGATGGGGTCAGGTGACCAGCGTGCTTTTGTCTTTCGGAATTAGATTTCAATGACATCACATCACTTGTTCTCTTTTTCCGAACCTCATGCCACCATTTTTCTACTTCTATCCGCAGACCCGTATTTCAGTTTTGACCTCGTCTACATACCAGATGCTACCAAGCACTCCTCCAGTCATCAATATAAGCCAATCGGGTGATTTCATTCACAATTATTTACCGCCTTTCGATTATGCGTTTCACTCGCATGTTTCATTGTTTTGTTGTTTTTGCTTACATTAATTGTACATTTCCCTCGTCTTCCTCTACTCGGATATCATTATAATCATTCTTTCTCTGTTTTTTTCCTCTCTATTCAATGCCACCGTTCCATTAACATTATTTTTTGCGATTTTATTCCTGTAAATTAATTCACCGTTTTCACATCTTTGGCAAAGTTTTTCACGCCAGTTCGGTGTTTTTTTATTTTCAGTTTAGCACCCACTCATTACCTCTCTTTACTTCTTTTTCTCTTACAGCAGTTTGATTTATCACTTAACATAAAACCAGTTGGTCTCATTCTGGGACACAGCTTTGTGTCTGGTCTCAACGACCACCTAAAAAATCAACCAAGCAGCCAATCACATCCCCAAAATTTTCTTTTCAGCTCAGGGTTAGCGACAAGGTCCACAGCCTCACATTAGCAGGCACCAGGGGCCTGCAAGCCACCAATTTACTCTGCCTTCTGCCCTGTTGCTTCACTCTAAACCTGATTTTGTTATCATTGATCTTGGCTCAAATGATCTAACCAAGGGAACGCAACCGCTACAATGGGCTGTCTGCTTAACTGACATGGCCAAAACCCTTCTAGCAGACCACCATGTCAAACATGTCGCAATATGTTCCATTTTATACAGACACAATGGCATTGGCTCAGCTTCCCAGAAAACCTTCCAAACGATAGTGAACAACTGTAACCGCTTCTTGAAGCAACTTCTTCATGCAGAACCTTAAATCACATACCACACCCACAGAGAATTCTGGGCTTTACCCGTTTCTGTCTGGTCTAGGGATGGCATCCACCCGAACACTCCTATAGGGCGAAAAAAGTACAAAACATCCATCAAGAGAGCCATTTTTGATATGTTACCTATCTTATAAGTAGCGTACTCCTTCGCATGGATCCCTCTTTATCACACCAAGTTTTCTATTTTTACAGCCTACAAACAACAGTCTATATCTCGAGCCCTGCTTGACCGTCTTACTATCTTGCCCATTGTATTTCTTTTGCGCGGCAGTTGCCCATTGTTTATATTTTGCATAGCAGTTGCTCATCTATCATATCTTGCACGGCAGTTGCCCATTGTATTATATTTGCCACGGTAGTTGCACATGTATTATATTTGCCACCGTAGTTGCACATGCATTATATTTGCCACGGCAGTTGCCCATTGTATTATATTTGGCACGGCAGTTGCCTATTGCATTATATTTGGCACGGCAGTTGTCATTGTTTTGTTATTTAACATGGCAATTGCCAATGACAGGGCAGTTGCCCATTGATTTATTATTTGGCACTGCAGTTGCCCATGACCAGGCAGGGTTGTGATGTAACGTTTATCAAGGTTTTGCTGTTGGTTTCAAATATGAACGTGTCTTGAGAATAATAAACCATTTGTCGTTTATGTCAAAAAATTCGTCACATGTTATTGTTACCAGTTAAAAAGCGCCTTCGCTATTAGAGATATATACTTCAATAATGCGGTGATGTTTCAAAGACCTATTTATCTAAATGCCGTTATTTGATTCATATTATATGGGAAGCCTATTTTCGCGGCCAAGGAAATCGTCGGATGTGGCCAAGCAAACTTTTCCTTTAAAGTCCTCAACACTCCCTATAAAATCTTAAAATGCCATCTTGGGCGAGGTACCTGTGTAAAATATTACGTTACTATGTTAAAATGGTAGGTTATTAGGGAAATTGCGCTAGGGGTGCCTGATATCGGATGGTGCCATTCGATCTTAATTTCTGCAAAGCTTAGCCACAAATGCTGTTTTCCTAATTACTATGAATCATATAGATGAATTTTTCTGCTACATCCCATACCATGAAGGGTTTCATAGATAGTCTGCATTCAAATGTGGTTTGTGCCATTTTGGTTACTTTTATGTGTAGTTCGAATAAGGACAGTTTTAATGAGCCATAATTGATCCCAAGTCAGAATGTCGACAGCAAAAAGTAGCATACATGATAATAGTCCGAGGACACATTTAGTACTTCAAAGTTCCCCACAGCACATCAAGCACTATTTAGCAATAACTCCCTCGTCCGCAATTATCCCTATGTACACCCAAGCACCAGCAATCACTCCCTCATATAGCAAGCCACAGCACCCTGCACCACCAGCGACCACCTGATCATATAGCACACTATATCATCCCCAAGAGCCATATACCTCACACACAAATAATCATACATACATACATAAATACATACATACATACATACATACATACATACATACATACATACATACATACATACATACATACATACATACATACATACATACATACATACATACATACATACATACATACATACATACATACATACACACACACACACACACACACACACACACACACACACACACACACACACACACACATACATACACACATACATACATACACATACATACATACATACATACATACATACATACATACATACATACATACATACATACATACATACATACATACATACATACATACATACATACATACATACATACATACATACATACATACATACATGGCCAAAGACGCGACTGACCAACGTAACTTGGCGATTGCGAATTTGCCAAGTTAATAAGCTAGAGTAACTGAACGCATTGTGTGGCGCCAAGCCTAGTTCTCATAAACTTGCTTTTCTGACAATTGAAGAATGAGCATGCAAAAGACCATCATGAATTGGCTGGAGAAAAACATGTGCGCTCTTGTCCTCGATCAGAGTCTGCTTGGTGTAATTCCACTCCCTGTAGTGATGTAACAAAGCGTCTGACTTCGGCACCTCACAGCTGGTTGCTGCAGGTGCCAGCATCTTGACAGTGTGAACCTGCCCAACAGTTATTCCGCGAGGCCGTACAACAACTTTACAGCGTTTGCTATAACCCGAAGTCCTCTTCTCTCTTGCAGTGTGTCTTAAAACAAGAGATTCATATCCCTCTCGGGATTTGTTGATAGATGCTGACTATACGACGGGATGTTGATGGGGAAGAACGTGTTTTGGAATATAATTTCATCAGCGTCTTTGCATTGTCCTTTGGTGAGATAGGTCACCAAGCTGTCGTGCTTTTTGGGAAAGATAAACTCATCGAGATTGACAAGGGCAAGATGGCGAGTCTGGTACATGTATCTGTAAATACACTCCTGAATAAGTGCTGGCTGGGCGCAGTAGTGCGTCTTCGTGTGGGCTGGGGGGTGCCATGAATACACATCCAAGATGCCCTCATTAACATAATAATCTACAACAGGTGTTATATTCGCGCTGCTTGTGGCATTGTATATGACTATCCTGTCAGCACCAAGCATGCGATAAATCTCGATGAATTCGATGAGGATATTGCGATCGGGGTATCCTCCGAATAATGCTTCATGGACACACACAGTCAGGTTATGGGGGGATTTTGTGGGGGACGTGTGTTACCGATGGGCAGCGTAGCCTGCAGGGTGATGTTGGCGGACGACAAGTTGTCATTTGTAAGAGTCACGTGGGTAGGAGTCTGACTGGGTCTTGGTTTGCAGAGATAATCCGAGAATGGGTTTCTTACACATATCAAGAATATTTGTATCAACAACGTAGCCCTGATATTTTGATGACGCAAAAACATATTGAATGTAATATATCTGTACCGATGAGTAGGCGTAATTACCCTATGCAAATTGATACTGATTACTAACTTGATGTATCTAGTGAACCCGGCGACGCGATAAACGGATGCTTGCATGACGTCACAATCCGTCTGATTGTACCACAGAATGCATGAGGGTAAATGGGAGTCGATGTGTAAGTCAGCCAAGCCAATTATTCTCACGTTATTCTGGTCAACTCGACTGTCATAGTACGCTGAATATACAGAGCTCCCGTCGCTAAAACTCTTGAATTGCTGTGTGCGATGAATGTGACCTGGCCATTGGTAAGGGCAGCGTCTATTGAGCATGACGGGGAGTGATGGCACGATGATCCACCTACCGACCGTTACTATATAAAATACTGATAAAACAGATGCTGTGATAGTTAAGAGTGTGAACCAAAATCGCATCGCCATAGTTCTATTGGTTACATCCGAGACCTGAAACCAATCAAATAAATGTTAAATAGCCCATCTGGGTGGATGAATATGGATGGTTTTGCTTATGTATGCGTATACAGATATACATGCATGTATGCACACAAATATGCATGTATTTAATCAAGGATTATCCGATGAATGCATGCATTTGCTCACAGGCGAGTATGCTTAAAATTGTTGTTAAATTCTTTGTTTTGGGAATAAGCAACAAACCTTCCACAGACTGCCATAAGAATGAAGACAATTATAAAATGTGCAAAACGGTGGAATCTATAATGAATATGACAGGCGCCCGCTTGGTCCTACCTGTTTACTTTTAGGAGTCTGTTGTTCTCTACAGTATGACTAGGAGTAAGAATGCCCTGCATATGATGGCACACAGCAGCCCCAATGGATCCTACCAAGCTGTGAGACAGTAGGTGGCTAATCTGGGTACAGAGGCCAAATTTACATTACCAGGTGATGTGATAGCTGCTTTTGACAATAACCAGGTGATGTATCGTAACTGGAACATTCAGCTTGGGGGTTAATTTAATTGTCACACGGTCACAATGGTGGGTTTTTTTTCAAAATAAGTGCACAAGGTTCTTCCCAATGGGAAACTTCACTTAAACCAGGTGTGTGGGGCATTGGTGGTCACCCTGAATCAGTGCCGCTGGATGTTAAAGAGAGATCACTACAAGCATTTGCATGACTTTTTGGTGGATGTAATTAGTGAATTAGCACCACAGCAAATACAACTACCTGATGGCAATGGACACCTGTTGGTACATGACGGAATAGATGCAAAAGTCAAAGAGCATGCAAAGGAAAATCAGTATAAAAATGTGCTATGCCTGTGGCAAAATTGATGTTCCAAAGAGGAGAGTGGTTTGCCCTGCCTGCAAACAAGACATCAAGAAATCAAAATTGGATTCCCAAGGTGTCAGTGACAGAGTATATATATGAAGAATCAGGACAAACCTCAGACCAAGGTGAAGTCTCTATCACAGAAAGCAATGTATCTGATCCCATTTTTGTAAATCCCTGTTCATACGATGCAAATGAAATCGTCCTGAGAAACATTGGAATAAAAGCAGGGATTGCTAAATATGGAACAGGAAACAGGACATGGCTAACGGTGTTTCGTGATGGGTCTCTCCATATTCTTTGTTACAGGATTGTAGGAAAGCACTTACCGTTGCGAACTCTGTAAAGTAAGCGTATCTGGTTTGCATCAAGCCAGCACCCATATGACACAACATCATTCAAGAGATCCTACCATGTTAGAATTGGAATCCGACTCGGTTGTCTTGCAGCCGGGCCCAGGACATGTGGAAATGAACGTGGTAAAAGGGAAAGTTGAGCTGTGTTGGGAACCATTTTGGAAGGAAATGATTTACTTCTACAATCTCAAATCTGAAAATTTCCCAAAAGCAGCCAAGAGAGTGTCGGATCCCCACAAAGGATGTCAGATGTTGCGCATTGCCCGTGAAGCCCTGGCTAAGGAAATGGTATTGCCCTATGTCGTGCAAGAAGGAACAATACCTCTCACCAGCATCTTTCTTCAAATTTATGGTGAAGGATAACACTTACACCTTCATTGCAGATGTTTTGTTCGATTTCATTGACTCAATATTTAAGTATCGCGAAGGGGTGCGAACTGGGAATGATAAATTCGTGTTTTCTGGTCGAGCTAAATTAGCCAAGCTATGGAGCGGAAGAGTGCATACCTTGTACAGAGAGTTAGAGATGAAGGATAGCATATCATTGGCTAGAATGCCTACAGAAATAATGCAACATGTCCAAGCAGCATGGTCACTCAACATATCTGGAAAGCCTGGCATATCTGAGGGTCCAGACTTAAAGCTGAAAGAAATCAATCGTCAAACACAACGATGGGTAACAGGAGTGACATCAGAACAAGACTGAAAATCCATGGTGGAACAGGACTACATAAATTTCCACAACGAACTTAGTGAATATCTTGAAAACGTTGAAGCATATGCCACAGATATCCTTGGAGATATCTCAGAGGATAAAGATAGTGCCCAAATGATTAATGATTAATGAGAGATGTCACTTATGCACATGATGCTATCATCAGCAATTAAGATGCGAGTTTATAAATCATACCAATTTATGTAATCAATGTTTTACCAAACTTGCAGACTGCATAACGAGGAAAACATCTGCATTGAACTTGTACTTATTTCCAGACTTTCATGTTCAAATACCTCGATATACATATCACAGGGTAATAAAGTATTTAAACATGTACATCACTGTATTTCCATTTGCCTTAAAATGTGCAAATCCAGTGAAGACGTGGAGAAGTATGTTTTAACAGAACTGACAAAGAACTAATATCAACATAAAAAGAGAACTTGGTGAAATAATCTGAAACTTAAACTATACCAATATAAATCGGCAAAACTGTGTCAAGCAAGAACATGTCTGATAATATTCCTTATGCACAAACTGTTCAGCTGCTGACATGTCAAACATACAAAGAGCTTTGTAGGATCATCTACACAGTGATCTTCCCATCCAATGCATTAAGCATGAACCCATGAGTTGCAAGTCTCACAACCTACCCACCGTCCAAACTTAGGACAGTCCCTAGTCTTGTAATACCTTCCCTCACGAATCATGCAAAATGTACCAGTAGTTTTCTGTGTTTTGGGGGCTGAAAGACTGGCCTTATTTTTAACAGCCATTTTAAATGCTGCCTTCATGGATGGCCTTTTTCCTGATTTAGTCACAGGTATTTCGGTGATCTTGGTTATGGTTGAGCTGGAATTGGTAGTCATAGTGGCAGATGTGGGTGATGTAGCTGGCAGAGAGGTTTGAACCATGGATTTGACAAAGTAAATATCATCTTGGGCCTCATCGTGACACTTGACGAAGTTCAGGTCCCCCGGGCTGTCTTTTGGGGGAGTAGGATGAACCAGGTCTGCTGTGACAACAAGCTTCCTTTCAGTGAGGCAGAAGCTGCGGGCGTGTCTGATTTCGTCATTTGTGTAGGTGTAGGTATTATGTGAAGAATCACAATAGTGCACTAATACAGTGCCGCCACAATATGTTGCTAGTTCATGGATTTTTCCGCCTCGACACTGTGGCCTTCGACCTGGATCTTGGGTCTTCAATGTATTGGTTTTCTACTTTCCCTGTGTGGTGCTTCCACTTTCTATTCCTGATAAAATAAGATACATTTATATGCCATGCACCAATATGACAAGAATGAAACTCAAAAGGAACTCTGGCATTACAAATATTTAAATGTGTAAAAAGCCAATGATATGACCAATAAGCAACATTATTTAGATAGACATGTAAAGCTGTTTCTAATTATTTATCTGACATAAATATACTCATATGGCTTTAATGTCGTTACCACGGTCCTTTTTGGCCGTGCAAAAAAAATCCTTTGTAACTAATCTTCAACTGCGAGTTCCTTGGTGGTGTAAATCCGCAAAAAATATAACCAATGGCCTTCAATGGCAACAATCAAAATAACATCAGTTCACGAAAAGCAACTTGTATGACTAAAGCTAAATAGAAAACAATTTAAATCATCATTGCATGCAGTAAAATTTCTGATTCTTAAGTACATAACTTGAAACACCATCACCACTAAAATGTAACAGCATTCATGAAACTGGAACACTGGTAACAGAAAATATAAATCTTAGTGCTGTATGAAGCAAAACTTCGCCTTTGGTGGGCCTTCATTGGATCAGCCATGACAATTTTAATTAAATCTGAAAAAAATGGGAGACATGAAAACAACTAAAGATGATCCAACATTGATAATCATCAGTGTTCATTGTCACAGAAGGATACTATGTTGCCAACCTCCCCCAGTTCTCTTGCCTCCTGCAAACACGAGGGGCAGCTATCTATGAAATAGACTACTCCAAAGATTTCTCTGGAGTATTTGACCACAAGGCTCTGGTTTCTTTTCTGCTGGACATTGCAGCCTTCGATCTTTGTCGCAAAGGACCAACCATACTAGAACATACGGACAGCGTTGAGAAGCATGTTTGTACCAGGATTGGGACAAGAAAATATTATACGACCCACACAAAGCTCTACAACAAGGTGGTTTCCAATTTCAAAGTCGGAGAAGTCCGCAAAGAGGTAGGAGGCCATCTTGCAGAATACGAAGATTCCCACAATGCCCATCTCCGCAAAACTTTTCTACACCCAGATTTCCAAGAACGAGGTTGCACTCGAATCAAAACCACAATCTATGGGTACACCCGGGATCTCCCTAGTATAACCACTGCCAGCCAAGGACACATGGTCATGGCCAGAGAATTTGATGCAATACCCCATCCCAACCTTCAGAAGAGGTTCCTCAAGTGGCTCTCCAGCAGGAGATATCCATGTGCTCTACACACAACCGCCAAAAACGCATGGAGGAATTCCTGAACGCAAAAGACGCACAGCTCTGGCATGTAAAGACTCGGACATACAAAGAAGAGCAGAGGGTGCACTATGCAAAGCAACAGCAAGTCTGAGAAAAAGAACTACAAGACATAGCTTTGGCAAATATAGAGCGTCATAAGATTCTAGCAGTTACAAACGAAAAGATTGTGGACAAGCTTTCGGACGGGAAAGCAACCAAAGTATCCCAACATGCTGGCTACAGTTGGATAGTTCTGGGATATCATTGCCGACGAGGGGAAGTAATAACTGGAAGGATAGTACAAGAAGACACTAACAAAAACGGTCATGTGAGATTGGAGCACGATCTGTACTGGATAGAGCCTCAGGACCATTCTCCTTCAAAATCCGAATCCAGCCAGAGAAGGCATTCCACCCAAGATACAAAGAAAAGGTTTGCTGGAATCCAATATCTGTAGAGCATGCCCCGCGTCCTGGTATACTCAAAACTTTGCAAGCCTCTGCAAAGTTAGCAGTCTGGTCTCGATACGATTGCAAAGGACTATATGATTCTAGAGGATTATGCATCGCCAAAGCACCCAAGGCACAAGATCTGGTCTGCACTGCGGTTAGGGAAGAGAATGTATACAAGTGTACCCACTTTGCAACAACAACATTCCGAGGGGCCAAGCGTACAATGCTCTTCTTGGAGCTGGCGGGAAACGAGTTTGCAGTCTATGGATACTTTTTTGAAAAAGAGGTGTGAGCGGCTCTCGGAACCCTTGTAAAAATTACAGTGCCCCCTCGTCTACAATTTGGGAGGGCTTCTTACAACTCCTACAAAGAAAAAGTCTAGGCTAGTCCTCATCGTTGGACCTGGTGCAAAACAGAATTCGTTTCGTATACAGTAGATGCCATCGTACTTTACAATGTAGAGTGACCCACGTGTCCACCTATGAATATTTTCGTATACATGGTACGTAGATGCCATCGCATTGTACAATGAGGAGTGGCCCACGTGTCTACCTATGTATATCTTCTGAATCCTCCTCTGAAACATGTCCAACAATATTTCTGGGGCCAGATGGTGCTGCAGCACTCACTCGTGAAATTTCTGGATACAGTTTTGGATTCTTTTTGTATTCTTTGACTGCCTCCAAAAACATATCACAATCGAATCTTGGTACACACCTAGCAGGGCTACCAATCTCCGACGTTTGTTGTAGTATTGTTGTAGTATAGTCGTAGTATTGTTATAGTATTGTTGTAGTATTGTTGTAGTATTGTTGTAGTACTGTTGCAGTATTGTTGCAGTATTGTTGTATTATTGTTGTTGTATTGTTGTGGTATTGTTGTGGTATTGTTTTAGCATTGCTGTAGTATTGTTGTAGTATTGTTGAAGCATTGTTGTGAGTGATGTTGTGAGTGATGTTGTGGGTGATATGGAGACTAAGTACGATTACCTTTTGTGCGAAAAAGTCTGTGTATCGGGCAGGCAAGACACAAATACAAATAAGAGAAGCCATGGCTAAATATATTCGTACAGGTGTAAATCCATCACCAAGACCAAGAGAGGCCAATAAGGGCTCTGCAAGATAATCATATTTGGCGTTGACACCTTGGTCTATGGACATGCTAGTTTACCTACAAACTATCAGTCGGGCCCGTTGAGGGTGCGGACCTGAGGCGCCTTTCTCATTGGCGAATTGACACACTACTTTATCAACAAACTAGCATGGCGAAGTCGGACCCGAATAGGGGTCGGGTCCGACTTAGGGTGAGCAAAATGTTGTATAAGCTGTCAAAGGGGGAGTAGTGTAGATGAGTGGGGGTGGGGGTGTGCCCCTTTTATATATACTACTACATCCTATTAATGATTAATTGGAAATATAACGCTTCCCTGCTTGTGGCATGGCCCAAGCATAGGCGGCCCTGGAGCTCGGGACGATGCAAACATAGTCTCTGGAATAACCATGATCAACTCACGTTGATGTTTATGTAAGTGGATTACCGCTGAATTCTTTTGAATAATCGTGTCTGTTTCCAAACTAGCTGAAAATATTTGAACCTATCCAATTGTATATTCACTGAATGTTTTGAGAAAGTAATACTCTATTTGATTTGGCTTGACATCAACATAGACATAGACAGTTCAAAGAATGTTGTCTGTTAAATGAGAATAATTTGATCAGTTTTTCTTTGGTCAACACTACAAGTGGTTAAAAGGGCAGCTTTTGATTCTGCTATGAAACATTATACTCAAACAATTTCATTGGAAACCCACCTCACTTTCATCATTTTGTGAAAAAGAAAATGAGCTCAAGCATCAAATAGGCCTGTCAAAGTGTGCAGAGAAATAATGATTATACGTTATTCCACAGATTTGATATTGTCAAAGAGGAGAAAATGGAACACAGTGCACGACGAAACAATTTTTGCAAGCTTTGGATTTCTGACTGTCTCTTTGGAAACTGTGTATAATGTTACTATTAAACTGTCGAACCAACGAAAGAAAAAATAAACTAAGACAGCATAGAACACCATTGGCCTTGCGTGACTTGGCGTGACTCGACCCTCGTCGCTTACACTATGGATGTGTTAGCGTGTATATTGTGTTATCCCATGGCGCGAAGTGTACCTGAATATGACAAGTTTGTACAACGTGGATGATTACCACTGTTGAGTGTTGAAACCTCGGAACAAAGGCTAGCAACAAAAACGAATTAAAACGGAATTTTTGAGGATTTTCCCATTTACCATTGGTTTTCCATATATGTTTCTATGGTCTAATTCAATTGACTTGAAAGACAACAATTAAACGACGATCGATAACGGAAATGAAGCTTACCTTTAGTGGAAAATTCCGTTCTGTGATGTCAACCGGACCCGAGCACAACAAGTACGTCAGCCTCCCTCTCGGCGAAGGCGTTGCATAACTACCAAGGCATAAACCAGCTGGGTTGGGGTGGTTTTTTCTCTTGTCCGAGTCGATTGAATAGATTATTTTAATCCAAATCCGGTTGAGTGAAACAGGTGCTCGTCATGATGAATATAGACGACCAGAGACGGCGGTAATTAACTTGAACGAGTGAAGATATATTGGCAGGTAGTTGATGACAATAAACGACCTGACACGGCGGTAATTAACTTTAACGAGTGAAGATATATTGACAGGAAGTTAATGTCAATAAACGACCTGATACGGCGGTAATTAACTTTAACGAGTGAAGATATATTGACAGGTAGTTGATGGAGTTAGCTTGGAATTTATCTATCAGATGTAACAAGCTTCTAAATGGCACGGTTGAATTAAGAATTGTTGTAGACATAGATAAAGATAGTAGATAATTCTTATCTTTCAAGTGTCCATTAGATATAGAAAATAAGGAAGAATGGCACAATCATAATAAACAAATACACTCGCTCATCATTGGTTCGTAAAGATCTCCCTGGATGTTTCGTTTCTTGCCACAAGAACTGTCCCTAGACTCAGTACATGAGACAGATGATGTGAGGCAAACCATTATAAACGATAAAGTCTGCGAATACGCATTCAAGGTCGCGCATTTCCCGCCTTGACAGATTCTCTCAAATGATTGGCATAATTTCACGTTGTGCACAAGAACAACACACTGAGGATCGGCTTTTACGCAGGGTAGGATTACCTATATTATGTTAGCAGCGTGGCGTCAAACGACGCTGTTATCATGGGGAGTCGGGAATTGCATCTCATAGGATGTTGAAGAAAACAACTACGACATATCGTCGAGTGCATCTGTCTGATCTAAGAACAAGTCCATTGTTCTAGCCATGCGGCAACCAGGAACATACTAGTTTGGATAGGTTCTGTAGATGTTGGCGTGGATGAGATGAAGTATCAACTCTCTATACATGACAAGGTTCAACAGCAAGCATAACCTGGAGTTACTGCATGCACTGTGTGGCGCAAAACCTAATTATCATAAACTAGCTCTTTCGTCGATTGCAAAAATGAGCACGCGAAAGGAGATAATGAATTTGCGTTGTGTCACTTCCTGTAATTATGTAGCATAGCGTCTGACAGTTATCTTGGATAAGACCTCTTGCACTTTAATCTGGATACTGCTGACAAAAAGATAAAGACGGACTATAACTAATAAACAA
>CM067353.1:86631552-86649052 GCA_034190875.2 Urechis unicinctus
GAGAACTTACGTGAGGAGATTCTCTGGTTTGTGCTCTTTCACACCAAGGACCAAGACTTGCATAAGAATTATGCAATCCCAACAAGGAAGGAACGTGTCACAGTAATCCAGCTACGAGCAGAGACCAAGCATGCAAATCTGCTGCTGAAGACCAATCCACCTACTGCACATGTCGTTGACTGAAACTTTATTAGTCGCGGCGACCCTGACAGCAGTTGTATCGTCGGTTCCCAGGTTAGGTAAATATGGGTAGTAGTGCCCTGCTGACGCAGGGTTTAGCCCATAACGACACAATATATCAGACTGCACAGGACACTTAGTCCATGGACCCACCTCCAGTGGTCAACAGTGTCCTCTAAAAGAGATTACTGCTGTTATAGCTGGGAGTCAGGCCCGTCAGTACCTGGGTCCACAGTGCCTGACAATTGACCAGGTTGAATGTCTGATGAAGAGATTACCACGCTGTATGTGAGATACGAGGCTCGGCGAACTCTTGGTCAGGCAGTGCCACAGCTATACTCATGTGTTGCTTGTATGTTGCTACCGATCCCACTAGAACACCTACTAAAACTAATTACAGACCTCGAGGCCGACTTGTTTGTTGGGCATGCCTCAAGCATGGCTACTTGCGAGCTCTATCACTGCTATGGCATGTTCTTAGCTCCGCTAACCGCAGCGTTAACAACAGCTAAGCACTGTCAATTTGGACAAACAAGTTTAGTAAGTAAACATGACATCGGAGGTAATGAACACGTCACTGGGGACAACGAATCAGATGAAGGCAATGCTGGTGGAGGCAACGTCAGTGGAGAGGGTGACCAGTGAGTCGGAACGACCTATAAAAAACGCTTAAAAGGTTGGTGTAGGTTGGAATGGTTCCGCTGCTCAACAAGGCAATCAGAATAAGCTTCTGAGAGATCTCTGTGAGGCTAAGGCCACGCTTACACGCGTAAGTCGCGCTTGAGACAAAGAAATTGCTGTAGTAGAAAATCCTCTGGTCTTAGAAGGGCCCCAATCGGCTTGGCCAACTTGGGGTTATGGAGGGACTTTGGGATGTCGGGGGCTTTGGATTGTTTTGATTAGCTTGGTGGTTCATGTTTTATTTCTATCCTAAACAGGTTGCTGCTGTTGTTCATAAAAGTCAGGACGTACCATTAAAGGATCCTTTTACCAACTTCTGATGGAAAAATGCTTGTCACTGCGCTGTTGGTGAGGTTGTTTCTGGTATATCAATGGGTTATGCTTAGCTCGGCAAGATGGCTCTGGGAGGGGCAATTCCCAAACTCCACTTGTTCACGCCACGTGAACGGCGTCACCACCTTGGCCTATGGTCACAGTAGTTTACCGGCAAATGAACAGGAAATGCAGCCGGCCCCATTAGGGGTCGGGCCCGTCTCCGCCTTCTTGTTGGGACCGATAATCAAAACGCTGTACAAGCTGTAATTAGTGGTGAAGTATAGATGAGAGGTGGTGTGCCAGAACCCTCTCCTAGGGGGGGGGGGGGTGTTCAAAACCGTTCCCGCTGTGCTAGAACCGCTCCCTCTATACTACTCCTCCAGTTGCCGAACTGTTATTATTGGAAATAACCACAACAACATTTCCCAGAACAAGTAATTTTGCCTACTTGGTTGAATTTGATAAGCCGGGTACATATTCTGTAACAGCCGATTTCTTGTTTTACGCTGAGCCACTCGCTTGATCGCCGAGAGAAGCAGACACTCAACTGGTTTCTAACTGACTATATTATTAAGTTTGAAACTTAATAAATGTCAAGAATGATCGTCACAAGATGTCAGTCATCCAGCCAATGCGCATGCTGTTGACCAGCGGCAAGATGCAATCGCTTCAGCCACACAGCTACAATTTCATCCTCCCGCATCCCTCGCATTATTGATTGTGACCATCGGCGGTAATAGATGCAATCGCACGGCTTCATTCATGCGTCACCTCACAGCACCAAGTGCTACATTTCCTTTTATTTTCTCCCGATCCCTCGTCAATTGATGGTGAATTAAATAGCCGATCAATAACCACATAGAGTAATAATAATCATGTTTGCTCATGCTGCACGGCTATGAGTAATTAAAATGAACGCATTCATGCGTCAGACATGCGCAATTTCTAACATTGTGAAGCCCCAAAAGGATCAGGGCTCATTTGTTTGGTGCCGGGCTCCTCAAAGTCCTTGCTTTGAAGCCCTGCGGGCTCCTAAATTTCAACAGATATTCCGCAGTCTGATGCATGTATGTATGTTTGTATATATATATATATATATATATATATATATATATATATATATATATATATATATATATATATATATATATATATATATATATATATATATATATATATATATATATATATATATATATATATAATGTATATATATGTATTTATTTATGCCTATATGTAGGCATGTATGTATGTATACCTCTATACTCTTGTGTACCTCTATATGTACACATGTATGTATTTTTGTTTTATGTAAGTTTCAAGTGTCAACGAACAGTATCCGTAGCCAGATGGTAACTACTTGCTATCCCAGGATGCTTTGTGACCTCAAAAAACTACAACAACCACATTGGCGATCGCAATTAATGGTCAATAGATTGCATTCCACATTTCCCCCTACGACTTGTCTGATTTATGCATACAAATTATGTATTGCCTCATTCTCTAGTTGATTACAATTGCGAGGGGTGATGTAACTGAACTGACTATTTATCCTGCATATCCAGGTACACATGACAATAATGCCACCAACCTTTGCTGTTTTGTGTATTGCGACAATATTTTCTGAAATGTGATTGAATTTGAGTGATTTAATTATGCACATTTATTATGGCCTCCGTTCGGAACCACTGTCGATGTTATGAGCAATATTGGGCATTCCCACGAAGCTGGTTTCTTATACATCGTTCAACAGCGACCGATAGTGTTTCTGTAAATTTGAAAGTGATGGTGACAATATATATAAATGCTTACAGATGATGATATTTCGTAGGTAATGGAGGTGATGTGTGGAATATACTAAGCAGGGCTGAAACATACCCAAATAAGACCAACATACTTGATATCAATAACACTGATGAGAAGTATTAATTTCATTTATGCTGATCCAACTGCTGTTGAAACGACTCTAGTTCGTCAGTAGTTTCCTCAGACGACAATGTTATACAAAAACAAACAAATTCCACTGATAACATCGCCTATTCTAAATGTAGTATCATCAGTACTAATGAGCTTATGAACAGTACTTTGGTGTAATATAATGTGTATCCTCAGTGGTAACAAACTTGAGTATTTACTCGGCAACCAGGAAACAAAAAGTACATTTCACAATTGAATAATATCAGACAGTTTTGGTAGCTTTGTAATTATATTTAGGAAGAACATTCATGCTGAAACACTACTGAACAAGATGTTGTGCACACTCAATCAAGAGGTCTGGTCGCTTTCAGCAATCTTACGAGCAAATATTGCAAACAGAGCCAAGGTAATATGTTCACAAGCTCCAATAGATACAACTAGTGTCATTTGAAACAGTGGAGGTACGGCGTACTTCGAGTGGAGTACAACAATATATCGTGTGCAAATGTTTGACGTGGGGTGAAATGTTATCATCGATAAGTCACAAATATGCCATTCATGTTGCACGAAAATATATTTCATACAATCTAGCCAAACTTTACTCTTGCCTTTGCCAAACTGGTGCAAAAACGATTAAATTTGTCAGTGACTTTCAGATCTATATACACCGGCAAATGGACAGCCATCTCCCTCTGCTGTACGTACATGTTTAGAGCTTGGGGGGTCGTTCTCTAAGCGTTCAGTCTCATCTCAAGTACCAGTAAGTAAACAATCTGCGCTTACTGCCAACACAATTGCTATATGAACAATTACACATTTCATGAAAAAAGTGTTGTGTGCTGAGAATTGGCAAACTTAGCTTTTTAGGGGTCCGTAGAGTGCCCCCACCGAACCCTGGACATGATAACACACGGACATCGCGCAAAGTGTTGTACCAGTATACTGATCACTCGATTTTATGCGTGGGGTCTGGACAATAGATACTCTTTTGGTCACGGATGAAATTCATTGACTTAACATACTATTCTTGAAACAAGTTGAGGATTGGTAATAAACACCACTTTGAAGACGAATTGCACAGGTTTAGTGGCAAACGTTCGTTAAGAGCATCATAGAAGAACATCTCTTCCACAGACAAGGCGAGGTCCCACGCTGAAACGTTTGGGGTAAGCAACTGGCAACATTTTTTAATGCATGGTGGTATAAAGGCATGGTGTAGAATTATGATAATTATATAATGATACATCCAATCATGCATGTGATATCGTGGTATTAGATAAACGATGAGAGCTACTTACATATGCCAAATAATTACATGCTGGGGCCTATATATTACGATAGAATCGCAGCTTCTTACTAACATAATCGAAAATAATTTTATTCGTATTCATCGCTTCTACCTGTATGTAAAGCAATACAAATTCTATGTTTGGCTTGATTTGGCGAGTTTATATAGACATGTTGATTACCAGTACAATACGATGAGATTAGAGGGCATGCAGCCATATTGTAAAGTATCGAGCGGAGACCTCATCTACCATCACTTCTCTTGTTATGTTCTGCTCCATTTGACGCTCTCGGCAGAGACCAGTAGGGAGAGCACCATGCCATTATATCAAAGATCTTGTTATAATATGATACCCGAATCAGACGTGTTTCCGTTGTGAAGAGCGCGACCAGCGCGCCACCCAGTTTCGTGGAAGTTTAAATGTAAACAAAAGCGCGTGGCTCAATGCTAAAAATCGATCGGCGATGGTATGTACACAAAAATACCACTGTATTTCTAGCAGTTACAGACTTTGTGATAGAGCCAATGCAAACAAACTTAAGCCCATTACTATTGATACATTTTTATCACTTTGTTTGGCGATTTATTCGCTACAATATTTTTTATGGACGTTTGGACGAAGTCGCATATATCAGTGTCTACCCTAGGCCTAGCCTCGGTCGGACGGTGTTATACTTGTATTCTCAGACGTCCTCTAGGGCTATGGCTTCCCCTGTTTTAGCCCTGGTCGGACGTCAAGTTTACCTCTTTTCAATTCTAAAAGATTTATCTGTATGATATTGCATTTGCCATAAGTGTGGTCATCTTTGAGATGGAATATAAGTAGTTAATTTAAAGACATGCTCATGTTTTCCCGATTGAATGATATTTGAATGGTCACCCAGACATGTTATAGAAACATGACACTTGCATGATTCACATTGGAGTTGCTCTATTGAGACGTCTTTAACAAGAATAGTTACAACGCCGGCTTTCATTTGCTCACATCATAATGCTGTGTCAATGATTTTGCGGTAATGTTCCTCAAGCCTGCATCATGCATCTACTAGTGATATGCCTGGGACAATGAGCTCTTCCTTTTTCACTTTGGTAACTCTTCTGGTGAACAAAATCATATGCAGGGTCATGTATATTATTGACTACATAATTTTTTTTTCTGCATGTACCACACAACTTTTCTGGCATTATAGCCAGAAACATATGCTAGAACATTCACTTCCTGGTTTCGAAGGCCTGCGTTCGTATCGCCGTCATCCGCGTGGTCGTCCTCATAGAGCTTACAAGGCACAAGTACTACCACTATATATATGATCACTTCGACGCTGCTGTCGATATCGAAAACGTAGCGTGTGCTGTGAAGATAGCACGTTATAACGTCTTACATTCCACATGTATCAGCAGTAAATCGATGTTTCACATGATGCAGAGAACATTGATTCGGTTCCTTTCAACCCAGTAATGATGAAATGATAATATGTCCATGGTTTTGATGAACGATCGATGCGGCAGGAATTAACTAGCCTGTCGCCTCGAACAAGTGTAAAACACAGTAGGTGTTGCTAATATTAATGCACCTATACAACAGCGCACTGCCGATAAGGCTTACGTATTCAAACACAGTGCAAAGCAGACCAATATGTATGCATGTATACGCATACATAAATCATACTTACTTATACTGCTGTCGCGAGGGGCTATTTAATCTGTATGGTGATTGGTTTCAGGTGTAGGATCTTACCTGTTCACATATATCCCTGGACAGAACTATGAATGCGCGACGTTGGTTTGTGTTCTTAATTATAGCTTATGTTTTATCAGTATGCTTTTATACAGTTACGGTTGGTAGGTGGAGCATCGTGTCAACAGTCCGCGTCATGCTCCAAACACGCTGCCAATACCAATGGCCAGGTCACATTAATCACTCTCAACAATTCAAGAGTTTTTGTCATGGGAGCTGTGTATATTCAGCGTACTATGACAGTCGAGTTGACCAGAATAACGTGAGAATAATTGGCTTGGCTGACTTACACACCGCTACTCATTTACCAACATGCATACTGTGGTACAATCCGACGGATTGTGACGTCATGCAAGCATCAGTGTATCTCGTCGGCGGGTTCAATAATCACACCAAGTGAGTAATAAGTATCAATTTACATATGTTGCATTCAATATATTAATGCGTCATCGAAATATCAGGGCTACGTTTTATATGAATAACTTTGATATGTGTAAGGAACCCATCCTCGGATTATCTCTGCACACCAAGGCCTGGCCAGGCTCCTACCCATGTGACTCTTACACATGACAACTCGTCGTCCGCCAACATCACCCTGGATGCTACGCTGCCCATCGGTAACACACGTCCCCCACAAAATCCCCCCTATAACCTGACTGTGTGTGTCCATTCAGCATTATACGGAGGATACCCCAATCGCAATATCCTCGTCGAATTCATCGAGATTTATCGTATGCTTGGTGCTGACAAGATAGTCATTTACAATGCCACAAGCAGAGCGAATATAACACCTGTTGTAGATTATTATGTTAATGAGGGCATCTTGAATGTGTATTCATGGCACCCCCCAGCCCACATGAAGACGCACTACTGCGCCCAGCCAGCTCTTATTCAGGAGTGCATTTACAGGCACATGTACCAGACTCGCCATCTTGCTCTTGTCAATCTCGATGAGTTTATCTTTCCCAAAATGCACGATAACCTGGTAGACTACCTCACCAAAGGACAATGCAAAGACGCTGATGAAATTGTATTCCCAAACGCGTTCTTCCTCACCAACCCGCCGTCGCAAAGTCAGCATCAGGCAAACAAATCCCGAGATGGATATGAATCTGTTGTTTTAAGACACACTACGAGGCGGGAGAAAACTGGGGGCTATTTCCAACGCTGTAAGGTTGTAGTACGGCCCAGGGGAATCACTGTTGGACAGGTTCACACCGTCAAGAAGCTAGCGCCTCTGGCAACCAGCTGTAAGGTGCCCACGTCAGACGCTTTGTTACATCACTACAGAGAGTGGAACTACGCTAACCAGACTCTGATCGAGGATAAGAGTGCAAATCGCTTTCTTCAGCAAATTCATGATGGTCTTTTGCGTGCTCATTCATCTATTGACTAAGGAGCCTGTTTATGAGAACTAGACTTGGCGCCCCAAAACGTGTGCAGTTCTTCGACATATTACGAAAAAAAACTTCTGATGAATAATTGCTTTAATGTAATCAAATGTACTTTATATACATATTATACGGTAATGTTGGCGGCTTTAAGTAGACAGAACATAAGATAGTGACAAATCATCAAATAAGTGATATTACATGATTATCAAATTGACAGCTGATTGACTGCAAGATATGCATTTCCTACAAATGCAGAGTAGCAGGCATAATAACTGCTGGGCTAAATAACAGTCATTGATGAAACGTCTGGGCGCATACCAAGTTTTCTAGACAGGAGATTTTTGATAAGATTGGCCAACGGTATTATAGAAGCGATGAGAGGGGCCAGGCAGAAAAGAACAGGCAGTCATATCACAAAACATAAGAAGGGAAGGGAAAGGGGCTTAGTCATAGACAGGGGCCCTAGTAAAAATACAGCGGGTGCTCAATAATGTAATCACACAATTATATGTCAAAGAATATCATGCATTACGGAAAGTTTGTAAGGCATGAATAATGACAAATTATATTCTAGTAATCCGAATTCTGCAAGCTTGCGTGCTTGTACATTTGTTTATTATCGCAAAACAGAAAAAAACCGGTACACTGTAATGCATTTTGTGTTGGAGTTATGTACCATCATTGATACAAAACAATCCAGTCCGATTGTGGCAATCGTGTTCTTGCAGTACGTTATCGATCAGCAACTGGTTTTGCTAGTGGAAATAATTTGGCTAAGTACAGATTATTTTTTTGCATTACGTGGCTGTTTGAACGGGAACATCAGTCTTGGCAATTCGAGCCAAGAAGAAGACATATGGTTCGTACAAACAAAATCAGGCGAAGAATTAGTGACAAAAAGGCCGGATCACATTTTGAAAAACAGATGGGCGATGACTTAGAAACTTCAGTGTGGTGTTCTTGTGCACAACGTGAAATTATGCCAATCATTCGAAAAATTATAATCAAGGCGATATATACGTAACCCTGTAATCGTGTTCCCATCCAGACTTGATCGTTTGTAATTGTTTGACTCACATCGTGAATCTCATGAGTCTAGGAGCAGGTGTTCCCATCCAGACTAGATTGTTTATAATAGTTTGCCTCACATCATGAATCTCATGAGCCTATGGGCAGATCCTGTGGCAAGAAACGAAATAATCTGGGAGATATTTATGAACCTTTGATGAGCGAGCGTATATATTTGATTTATCATGGTTATTCTCAAGTTCCATTTTTGCTTACAAATCGGACGATTTAGATGAAGTCGTGTATTATGACCATGGTATGGTTACCACACCATTATAAATCGTGTCCATTGAACGTATGACTCTCATTTCTACATGGTTTGGCACATATTCTTACATATTAAGCAATTCATTTCTTGCCAGTCATATGAAAATCTTCTTAATATAAATGTTGAGTATCAAGATGCACACTAATTTCAACCATGCGTCATCATAATGCCCTGAGACTGAAAGCAAGCCAACCGTGACATTTTATAAATGGATAACTTGGCAACCAGCAAGCCCTCACTGCTGACACATTTGTGATTCGCATAATTTATACCATGGATATGCTAACTTGATCATGGATATGCTAGCTAGGTCATCGATGTGTTAGCTGGATCATGGTTGTGCTAGCTAAGGGTTCAGTTAAAACACTAGATATACACAATTTGCACAGTGAATATTAACAGAATCACAGCTAGATGCTTGCGTGAATGGTTAGTACATCGCTCTTTCAGGTGTAAGACGTGCATTTGGTTAGGTAATACCAGAAACTAAATCTAAATCAGCCGCTCTGGTAGGTTGTAAAGTGAGTGACGAGGTTATATTTATACCTTGTATGGATTGAATGGCAGGTGAATACGATACGAGGTGGCATTCAAGGACAGGTAATGGATGATATCGCCTGCCCCTACAAACCCACCTTCTTCTCACGTGACTCTCTTATTGTTTTCAATGCAACAAAAGTGACGGTGAAGATTTGTCAGTCGCATTCCCTGACCTTGTTTCCTATAGCAATACCTATTCGTGAATAGTTGGGTCATGTATATAATGTTCTCAAAGAAGTGTTTAACACATAAAAAGACATTACCAACTTCTTACTGAACATAGTTGTAACCGGCAGAACTCCAACTACACAGAAGTCAACATGTATCTGTCATAATCTGCAACGTTATTGTGACTAACACTACATCCCCCCTTTTTCAATCATTCACAAATGAAACATAAACGTAGAATGAACACGTAGTCCATAGTCTTTGTATAACACACACTGATTGCAGTCCTGAATTATCTTTGGTTGTTTCACTACTCTGCCATATCTGATGGTAATAAAACTTGACTTCTCACTAGGGAGTTTGTTCACAATTTCTGAAGAAATAGGGTTTGTTTTGGGAGAGTCGAGCAGCTTGTTTACAATTTTTGGAGTAATAGTGTTTATTTCCAGAAAATCCGTTACTGTCTCTTCTTGTTCCTATGGAAGCCTGTTTTGATGCATCCTGCTCCTCCTGCATTTTGCAGTGGGAGTAACCACGTTGAATGCATGTAAACTACACTTCTCTAGCACTATACCGTGTTCCTGTTGATCTTTTAGCCAGACTTGATGGCGGGTTTTAAGCTCAAGCAATGCTTTCGATCTATGCCTCAAATCAAACGTCTTTTTTGTTTCAATCATATATCTTTTTCCTTCTAACCAATAAGTGAATCATCAAATAAGTGATATTACATGATTATCAAATTGACAGCTGATTGATATGCATTTCCTACAAATGCAGAGTAGCCGGCATAATAACTGCCGGGCTAAATAACAGTCATTGATGAAACGTCTGGGCGCATACCAAGTTTTCTAGACAGGAGATTTTTGATAAGATTGACCAACGGTATTATAGAAGCGATGAGAGGGGCCAGGCAGAAAAGAACAGGCAGTCATATCACAAAACATAAGAAGGGAAGGGAAAGGGGCTTAGTCATAGACAGGGGCCCTAGTAAAAATACAGCGGGTGCTCAATAATGTAATCACACAATATATGTCAAAAAATATCATGCATTACGGAAAGTTTGTAAGGCATGAATAATGACAAATTATATTTTATTAATCCGAATTCTGCAAGCTTGCGTGCTTGTACATTTGTTTATTATCGCAAAACAGAAAGAAACCGGTACACTGTAATGCATTTTGTGTTGGAGTTATGTACCATCATTGATACAAAACAATCCAGTCCGATTGTGGCAATCGTGTTCTTGCAGTACGTTATCGATCAGCAACTGGTTTTGCTAGTGGAAATAATTTGGCTAAGTTCAGATTATTTTTTTGCATTACGTGGCTGTTTGAACGGGAACATCAGTCTTGGCAATTCGAGCCAAGAAGAAGACATATGGTTCGTACAAACAAAATCAGGCGAAGAATTAGTGACAAAAAAGCCGGATCACATTTTAAAAACAGATGGGCGATGACTTAGAAACTTCAGTGTGGTGTTCTTGTGCACAACGTGAAATTATGCCAATCATTCGAAAAATTATAATCAAGGCGATATATACGTAACCTTGTAATCGTGTTCCCATCCAGACTTGATCGTTTGTAATTGTTTGACTCACATCGTGAATCTCATGAGTCTAGGAGCAGGTGTTCCCATCCAGACTAGATTGTTTATAATAGTTTGCCTCACATCATGAATCTCATGAGCCTATGGGCAGATCCTGTGGCAAGAAACGAAATAATCTGGGAGATATTTATGAACCTTTGATGAGCGAGCGTATATATTTGATTTATCATGGTTATTCTCAAGTTCCATTTTTGCTTACAAATCGGACGATTTAGATGAAGTCGTGTATTATGACCATGGTATGGTTACCACACCATTATAAATCGTGTCCATTGAACGTATGACTCTCATTTCTACATGGTTTGGCACATATTCTTACATATAAAGCAATTCATTTCTTGCCAGTCATATGAAAATCTTCTTAATATAAATGTTGAGTATCAAGATGCACACTAATTTCAACCATGCGTCATCATAATGCCCTGAGACTGAAAGCAAGCCAACCGTGACATTATATAAATGGATAACTTGGCAAGCCCTCACTGCTGTCACATTTGTGATTCGCATAATTTATACCATGGATATGCTAACTTGGTCATGGATATGCTAGCTAGGTCATCGATGTGTTAGCTGGATCATGGTTGTGCTAGCTAAGGTTTCAGTTAAAACACTAGATATACACAATTTGCACAGTGAATATTAACAGAATCACAGCTAGATGCTTGCGTGAATGGTTAGTACATCGTTCTCTCAGGTGTAAGACGTGCATTTGGTTAGGTAATACCAGAAACTAAATCTAAATCAGCCGCTCTGGTAGGTTGTAAAGTGAGTGACGAGGTTATATGTATACCTTGTATGGATTGAATGGCAGGTGAATACGATACGAGGTGGCATTCAAGGACAGGTAATGGATGATATCGCCTGCCCCTACAAACCCACCTTCTTCTCACGTGACTCTCTTATTGTTTTCAATGCAACAAAAGTGACGGTGAAGATTTGTCAGTCACATTCCCTGACCTTGTTTCCTATAGCAATACCTATTCGTGAATAGTTGGGTCATGTATATAATGTTCTCAAAGAAGTGTTTAACACATAAAAAGACATTACCAACTTCTTACTGAACATAGTTGTAACCGGCGGAACTCCAACTACACAGAAGTCAACATGTATCTGTCATAATCTGTTTTAGGCAACGTTATGATGACTAACACTACATCCCCCTTTTTCAATCATTCACAAATGAAACATAAACGTAGAATGAACACGTAGTCCATAGTCTTTGTATAACACACACTGATTGCAGTCCTGAATTATCTTTGGTTGTTTCACTACTCTGCCATATCTGATGGTAATAAAACTTGACTTCTCACTAGGGAGTTTGTTCACAATTTCTGAAGAAATAGGGTTTGTTTTGGGAGAGTCGAGCAGTTTGTTTACAATTTTTGGAGTAATAGTGTTTATTTCCAGAAAATCCGTTACTGTCTCTTCTTGTTCCTATGGAAGCCTGTTTCGATGCATCCTGCTCCTCCTGCATTTTGCAGTGGGAGTAACCACGTTGAATGCATGTAAACTACACTTCTCTAGCACTATACCGTGTTCCTGTTGATCTTTTAGCCAGACTTGATGGCGGGTTTTAAGCTCAAGCAATGCTTTCGATCTATGCCTCAAATCAAACGTCTTTTTTGTTTCAATCATATATCTTTTTCCTTCTAACCAATAAGTGGAATGAGAGATTCCAGTTGCTGAGGTGATATTTGGATTTCGGTGCTTAATTTCTTAGACATAAGCAATTCCGCAGGAACGAACCCACATAGGAGTGATGTACTACGGTATGCTTGAAGAGCACCAGATGTGTCGTTTGGATTTTTCAACAGATTATTCACAGTTTGGACTGCCCTTTCTGCTTCTCCATTTCCTGAGGAATGTCCAGGGCTTGATGTGATACCAGTGCACCTATGATCTTTAGCAAATTATTTGAACTCTCGTGAGGTGTACTGACTGCCGTTGTCTGACATCAGTATCTCTGGCACACCATGTGTTGCAAATATAAATTTGAGATGATTAATTGTGTGACAGCTTGTCAAGTTCTTAAGTTTTGCTAATTCAATGTAACGAGAGTAGAACAACAACTACTAAGTAATTGTAGTACAGATGGAGACGTTCTACATAAGGTTTGGCCTCTGTACAACAAGTGCGACACTGGCTGACCAGCTCATTAATTTGTTTGTTTAGTCCAGGGCACCACACACTCTTGAGTGCACGTCTGTAACAACACCTTGATGACAATCATGTATGTGGTCTAGATATCACCTCTCAGTGAAGAGGGAATGAATATTCTAGTTTAATACAGCAGTAGACCATTTTGTACTGATAGATCTCCTCTGTGTGGATAGTACTGGTGAAAAATACCCTTCAGTGTGGACTTGTCTGGCCAGCCTTCTTGTATGTAGACCATGAATTATGTTGCCACCGCAAATAGTTGTTGATGATTGATTTCTGCTCACAGTTGCGGGCAAACCCTCCATAACCATATTACAAATCCGGATATTTCTTAACCAAACTGCACTTCCTCACTGCTGGCATTTGTACATGGAACTCCGGAGAGTGTACAACTGTTTTCCAGGTCCATGTTTCACCAAATTTGTGAAACGCATGAGGCGCATTCTCAAACACTGAATTCTTGGTGGCAGGCAGTCTAGAGATTTAGAGCCAAGCAGAGCAACTAGCGGTCTGTGGTCAGTTTCTAGAGTAAAGGTTAATCCTGTGATATAGTCAGATAATCTTTCACAAGCCCAGGTTGCAGCTAATACCTCTTTTTTCGTCTTGTGCATAACGAGTTTCAGTGGGTGTAACAGCACGTTATGCGAAAGGGATTGCTCTCCATTAGTTTTTAGTATCACGCTGTGTGATGACTGCATTCCAAATGAGAAAATGTCAGCTGTCATTTTTGAATGGTTAAAGAAGGCGATATTTGTGCTGTTTGCAAACATTGTTTTAATCCTGTCAAATGCCGACATCTTTGACGGCCCCCAGAACACTGGTTTTTGTCACTGAGCAGACATAAACCTTTCCAATTGGTTAACCATTCTAAGAAATATCCTTAGATCTGACACATTTTCTGGCTTGGGCATATTGGTGATAGCTGAAATTTTGTTTTTGTCAGGTTGTATACCATCTTCAACAATGTGCTTGAAAGGAATGACAGTTCTGATGGTTTGAACTTACACTTTGACCTGTTCAAAGTGATTCTAGCATGTGATAGTTTGTGCAACACTGAACCAAGTCTCTGGTTATGTTCTTGCTCAGTTTCACCATACACCACTTTGTCATCCATCCGACATGCTACTTCAGGGAGGTTATTATGGATTTCATGCATCTTATTCCGGTAGTGTTCAGGACCATATTAAATTCCAAATGGCATGCTCCTATAGCAGTATCGTCCAAAGGGAGTAATAAACGTGACTAGTGTTTGTGACTCTTCAGTCAGTTTTTCTGGTGAAAACCGCTATTTGCATCTAGTTTTGTAAACACCTTTGCACCAGCCATCTGTCATAATGTGTGATCGACTGATGTAAGATTGTGTCTTTCTCTTTTGACAGCTGCATTAAGTTTTGTGTAGTCTATACAAGATGGGTAATTTCCCATTGTCTTTGGCACACAGACAATTGGTGCACGCCATTCTGTAGGTTAGTTCACAGGACTTATTACATCCAGAGCCTCGAGTCGATCCAACTGTTCCTTCCCTTTTGGAATAAGAGCTATAGCAATAGGACGAAAATATGTCTGAGCATATGGCTGTGCTGCTGGATCAATTGTGATTTTGTATGGATGAGGCATTGTTCCTAGACCTCTGAATAGACTGGGATAATCTTCCACTACAGCATGTGCTAAAGCCACTATCCCAAGTTCTGCACAATAATGTCTTCCAAGCCCAAGCAAGTTTGAAGCATTATCAATGATGTAAACCTCTGCAGGCAGTTTCTTCTCATCTTTTTGCATCTGGCATTTCAACATGCTCATTACATGTAGGATGCCCTTGTCAGGACCTTTTAATTTTTTTTCTCATGGAAGCAAGGTTTCGTGATCAAACTGCTGCTTGTACAACTGGCATGACATTAGATTCACATTTGCACCAGTGTCAAATTTAAACTCAATAGACCCACCGTCAACCTGCAGTTAGGTATTCCAATCAGCTGATGATTTCGTATGAATAGCGCCGAGTAAAACAATTTCTTTTTTCTTGCACTTCATTAAGTTTTAGTTTTTGTCTCAAAAAACAACAATCGTGTTCTTGTAGTGGCGTCTCGCTGGACAGCAACCATGTGGTCACAAATAAGAGACGATGAAAGTGTTCAATCGTTACGGTTTTTTGATAACTCCAGTAATGCAGCGTAGTATGCGTCAATACTTTCATTAGCCTCCTGTAATCTTGTGTTGAACAAATACTTTTAGTATGTTTCGTCCACAGCACCAAGACAATATTCTATTAGTTTCTTCATTAAAACGTCAATGTCAATGAACGACAGATGGTTGGATATTTCTAGCGCACCTGGTTTGAAGCATATCAGAAGAGTTGCCATTCTTTGTTCTTTTGGATGAGCTACCAGCTGGGACGAAGTTTCCTAATTCTCCCAAATTTGCTTAAAAAATTTGCCAGTCAGCCCTCCTCGAGGCGTCGTCTTTTAGATCCGATTTGTCAGGAAGTGGGACATAATGCAATATTGGCTGTGTTCTATCCTTTTCTGACATGGTTGGTTCTCTTCTTCTTACACCATGTAATGATCTCAAAGAAGTGCTTAACACATAAATAGACTACTATATTTTATCAACTTCTAACCGAACATAATTCTAACCAGCGGAACTCCAACTCCCTGGAAGTCAACATATATCCGGCACAATATATTTTAGACAACGTTATGATGACTAACACAACAATGTATTTACTCTATCAATACTAACGCCAGTTAAACTGCTTGAACTCACGCAGTAATATTGGAACTTTACATCAGTACCAAATTAACCCTTATCTCTGACTCTTTTTGTATTCAAAACACTGTCACTTATGTCAACTTCAGTCTGTTTCATCACCCCAATTGTTTCACAGGTGTAACATATAAAAATATATAAAGAGATAACAGATTATATTACACTTCAGTGCCGCTGGATTCCTTCCATGATTTATTACATGCTTTGTAAGACAACATGCATGTTAGGGTGTACATGCCTGTCAGTTAATAGAAGAATGAGCATGCATAAGACGAGCTCTAATCTGCTCGAGAAAACGGTATGCAGTCGTATCCAGGAACACTTGTTTTGGATACTTCCACCCCCTATAGTGATGCATCTGAGCATCCGACGTCGGCACCTCATAGATCGTTGCATGGGGTGCAAGCTTAACTATTAAGTAAACCTGCCCAACAATAATTGCGTGGTACTACAAATTAACATCTTTTAACCCCAATTTTTTCCCTCCTTCATAATGTGTGTTAATACAACAGACCCAAGACTCTTGCAATTAGCCTATGCAGTTCGTCAATAGAGTCGCCTATCCACAACTTATATCCAACAGAATGTGTTGACTGAGGGATTTCCATACACCACGCGCGTAATCGCCTGATCAGATGCTCAGCGAAAATAATAGATATAAATTTGTGCTAAATGTAGACGTGGGGTTATCAGTAAATTGACTTCGCGTGCAGGGGTAGGGCAGGAGTACTCCATGAACACCCAATGCACTGATTCAACCTAGCCTCAATACGCAATATTTACCTAAAAACACATTTACCTAAAAACACATCAGCATTACCTTGGGTCGTTGCAGTGGTTAAGCAATTGTACTGATTAATCACTTTTTAATCTAGCGTTTGATACCCGTCGGGGTCGCTGAATTTCATATTGTCAGATTATTCAGTCTTTTTTTCAGAATTTTTGGTCTATTTATGATATCCTCTTCTGTAGCGTATATAGTGTTAGCGTTTCCACATAGAATAAAATTCTCGTTTGGTTTTTATAATTATTTTCTAGCTTAATGAAAAGTCAATTAATCGGTCGCGTTTGATCTTGGCGAAAAGTCAGAATGATCAGTCGTGTTTGTATGTTTGTGTTTGTTTGTTAGTAACGTTTTGTATAATGCAATAGAGATGACAATCTACAATATATTTTGCTGAATTATGAATCAAAAAGAGTTTACAACGGTGACACGATGCTGTAGCAAACACCAAGCCACCAAACAGAGCTATCACTAATCACACTTTCCAGGCAGAATAATCAGAAATCACATTTTGTTTTTGTTCTTACAATTTAATGCCTATTCCAGCTACGATTGGCACATCGGCCCATCATAAACACCAACGCCCATATTCCTCACCGAAACAATAGCTCCAGATGAATACACGTCA
>CM067353.1:86654052-86659052 GCA_034190875.2 Urechis unicinctus
TATATGTATTAACGGTTAGCAATTTATATTACACTTTCCGTGATTTATTACACGCATTGTAGGATGACATGTTATGTGATGATGCACATGCCCTTTAGGTAATAACAGAATGAACATGCATAAGACGGACTCTAATCTGCTCGAGGAAGCGGTATGCAGTCTTATCCAGTTCCCCAGCTCTTGACTTCCAAGGCCCATGGTGATGCATCTGTGCCTCCGACGTCGGCACCTCATAGATCGTTGCATTGGGCGAGAGCTCCACCATTAAGTGTACCTTCCCAACGATGATTGCGCGGGGCTCTTACGACAAGTTTGCATCGTTTAACATTACCCCAAATTTTCCTCTCCCTCGAGATGTGCGTTAAAACAACAGACCCAAGACTGTTGAGAGTTTTGTTTGGCTGAAGAGAACGAGGCGAGGGCTTGTTGATTGTGAAGAAGACATTTTGGAATATAAGTGGATCAGCTTCTTCACGTTTTCCAGTTGTGAAAATCTGTCATACGATTTGGGAAAGATAAACTCATCAAGATTGACAAGGTGGCGAGTCTGGTACATGTGCCTGTAAATACACTCCTGTATAACGCCCGCCTGGGCGTAGTAGTACGTGGTCGCGTGGGCTGGGAGGATCCACGAATGCACATCCAATATGCCTTTGTTAGAGTAATAATCCACAGCAGATCTTAAATGTGCGTTGTTTGAGGTCGTGTACATGACGATCGTATTAGCACCAATCATGTGATAAATTTCGATGAATTCAATGAGGAGGCTACGATTGGGGTAGCCTTTGGATGTTGCTGAATGGCCAAACACAGTCAGATTATATTGGGGGTGGGTTTAGGGGTCGTGTGTTACCGATGGTTAGCGTAATTGCCAAGTCAATTTTAGTTGATGAGGCGCTGTCATATGTAAGATTTACGTTGGTAGGAATCTAGCCATGTCTTAGTGTTCAGAGATAATCCGAGGACGGGTTCCTTACACATATCAAGAATATCAAAAGCTGTCCCGATATTGCAATGCAACATCACAACTAAAGGAGAGTAATGTATGTAATCAATGCAATGAACATTATGACGTATATATATATATATATATACATATATATATATATATATAAATTTATATATATACATATATATATACATATATATATATATTTATTTATATAGGGCAGGGATGGGTTTCATTGGATATCCTTTTCCAATGATGAGAGGGGTGGATCCCACAAGGTACCCTCTTTCAATGAGAAGAGAGATAGATCCCATCAGGAGAAGATTGGGTCCCAGAATACCACCGCCTTCTGATATTATTACAATCACCACATACTGAACGAGTCGATGATTATGACAATGTGACAGAATATCTAGCCTTTACTCAAACCTAATATTACAACACGTACCGAACGAGCGGATAATGACCCCATCAAAGGCTACTTACTTATGACATCATATTGATCAATCTAAACATTTGTAATTATCAACGTCTCATCTTTTAAAGGATGCTTCTTTATTGCGTCTACTACAGATATTTCCTTCTTGTATACCATTCGGTTAAAAGCAATACCTACACAGTAGCCACAATCAACAGATGAAAATGTGATATTAAACTGCTTAAATGATGTTCATGTGGTTTTGGCAGATTGCTGTATCAATCGGTGGACTAATTGCTGTGATGATGGGGTCATTAACAATACAAGGACTCACCCTGCCAAATGTTTTGCCATCTCCGGTCGGATATCATAGGTAAATTCAGAACTGTATCAACTCTTATATGCATTAAGGTGTACTATTTTTGTAAAGTTTTGGCGTTTGTGGTAATGCGTCAACATTCCTCAGTTGGTCGGCAAATCAGTAATATGCATATGTTTAATTGCAAAGTATCTGTGGGTTAATCTATGATAGTATGCAATTCAAAGTTTAATAGGATTGACCAATGATGGTTTTCAGTGGGTTGTCAGTATAACATATTAAATTGAGTGACTATTGGTAAACATGGGTTGGCAATGCATAAGATTATGTTTGTATTGTGTATGTATTTGGTTGTTTGAAGATGTATGACACCGACCGGTTGATCATTTATCTTATATAATATTGCGCAACATGTTTTGTGGCGCAAAGGAAATACATTATTCACTCCGTTTTAGTAAAAACATTGGGAGTCGACATATCACCAAACGCATGTATTCACCGTTGCTAAGGCCGCTTAGCGCGCAATGCAATTCGAGAGCCCCGAAAAACCTGAATGACAAGCTCCATTTATTGGTAATAATGCAGTTGTATTGAGAGTGGGGGTTCTGGGGCAACACCACTCATCCATACTATTCTCCCTTTGACAGATATTTGCTCACCCTAAGTTAAGAGACGCCATGGCCCCGACCCCCCAAACGGGACCGAGGCGGTTCTGGCCCACCACCTGCTAGTTTTGTTGTTATACTAGTGTGTCCATATTGGCCAAAGTGTCTACACCATTGAAGGCTATCCACCTCTTTGAATCAAAGGGAGAGAGTGACACCTTGTTGACATGGAGCCTATACGACATAGGCCAAGGTGTCTATGACTTTGGTTTTCTAGACTTTCTTGGTCTTGATGGTGACTTTATACCTGTACGAATTTCTTTAGCCCTGGGATCTTCTATATGGTATTTGCTTTTTGCCTGCTGAATAGACCAACTTTTTTGCACAACTTCTAGATCACTTTCTTATAGCTCAGTTTTTTCCCATATTTTCTACGGGTGCACAACTTCAACAGTGCGCTTTTCACGAGCTCGTGTGACACTTGCTAACAAGCTCCTCTAGACGTTCCACTCGCTCCATAAGATCATCGTTCTTAACTTCCAGATCTCTCACCATGTCCTTCAATTCCACAACATCATCGTTATTACTCAGTCCCAGATCTATTATATCGAAACTCAGATAATTTGAATGTAACTTGAACTCTTTTACCCAACCTTCAAGTTCAGTAATATGCTCTTCGGTGTTCATTTCTATACCTTATACCCTCGTTTATTCAATAGATCAGTATATACAGTGTATAATGTCCGCGCAATTAAAATTATTCTATGTATTGAGGCGGTTCAATATCATTCACAGTCCGCTCAATGGTAAAGAAGCACCCAATTTTTGTCTGATACCTTCCAATGCTTCGTCTTTTCTGCGCTGGATCAGAGCGTTTTTTTGGCAATTACAGTTCTGGCCTTAATTTCGCCCTTCATTTGGGTATATTTTGTGACCTTAGGTAAAACGAGTTTAAATTCATGATCCGAGATGTTACCATCTTCAAGTGCTGTCGATACAATATGAGCAGTGGTATTCAATTTGCTCTGATCATGTTTTTTCACCTCGGTGGTCAGTTGCCAACTGACGAAATGTCCAGCAATTCCAAGAAGCCCACAAGCGGCTCCAGTTACACCCAAGATCCTTTTTTATATGGAATAAGATGACAACACTTACTACTGATGGAAAAATGCCTGTGAACGCCCAGTACCACGATGCAGTCGTTTCCAGTACATCAATAGGTTATGTCAAGCTCGGTCAGATGGCTCTGGGTGGGGCAGTTCCCAAACTTGACTTCACGCCACGCAATATGACTATTGCTGTTGCTGATGTAGCTCTAGCCATGACCACAAAGGATATGCTAATTAAACAAGGGATTATACCAGATGATATACTGAAGTAATGGCCACAATTGCACAACTAGTTTGAGATGCTCTTGTTAACGCTCTTGCATTCTTTGAGAGCAACTTTTTATTCTCTAAATTACGAAGCAGCCAAGTGGAAGCGGAATGTAAACGCCATGATATGGCAAACAAGCAGCTTCAATCTGCCCAGGCAGCATGGGCTGAGAAGCAAACTGAGCGTTAAGACTTGATCAATGAGCAACTGCGCCGCAAGCGACATGCCGAGCATACTTTTGGGATGTGGAGGAGGCTATGCACGAGTATTACATGATTACAGGTAAATCCTTCTACCCGCTATACTCTGAGCCCCAGCATTCTGACATCTACGAGCCCTCAGATGGTCAAAAGGGGCATGAGGTTACGTTCATTATACTGGGTATGGCTGGGACTGGACTGGTTGCATACTGGCTTTCTAAGTAGGTCATTTGGAGACTCAAGCGTTTACTTTATATGGAACGTCGCAAGCAAACCATCTACTATAGTCCAAAGGGTTACTGGAAAAGCATTAGAGCTGTTAAGAAGCCTGCAACAGACGCAAGGGTTTCACAGGAAGTTGCCAGGGATGTCTAACCAAGCAAGCTATATGGCAAATCTACATGCCAATGCCAAAACACATTTCCAGACCAAAAGGTCCAGACCGAAGGTCTGGAACGTGTTCGGGTGTAAAGAAATGGGCGACTACCATGACCTGTACCTGGGCAACGATGTACTACTCATAGCGGATGTATTTGAGATATTAGCGTTTAGAATAATGTAACAATTATGGTGTATTGTTGCTGGTGTATGGGACATTGTATATTTGGTTGCAGCTGCAGCAGGCATAGGCTTAAAGCTTAAGACCTGAGGTTTACAGTACAGTAATTCGGTAATCATTAAGCATCGATACAGAAAGGTGCAAGGCAGTGAAACGTCAAGGTATCGTGTTGCTGCTACAACACAGCACTGGCGAAATCGTGGACCAAGGTAAGTGGTTACTTTTAAGAATTAGCAGCTCCAGTTGTGAGCGACATATTGATGTTCATTCAACTTTGATGACAGTTTAGAGTAGTTAGGACGGGCAAGACATGTTTCTGTACCTCTGCAGTTACAAAGACAGTCTATGTCGAAGATGCGTTAGTGATAACAACCCACTGCTCAGCTTCTTTCTCCAGTTACATCCTGCATTTGTCAGTAATGTACGCAGAGGAGGATACTTGCTACAATCTTTGTGGTTAACGATTATATAGCACCTCACCCTTTTTTGTCCGGGTTGATAGTGAAACATTATGATGGTGTGTCAAGATTTTGTTTGTCACTAAAGAAGCATTTGGCAAAAGCATGATATCTG